>JABUQX010051822.1:30000-32500 GCA_015478945.1 Trachelipus rathkii
TAACTAACCTAACCTAACCTACCTAACCTAACCTAACCTAACCTAACCTAACCTAACCTAACCTAACCTAACCTAACCTAACCTAACCTTACCTAACCTAACCTAACTTAACGCCACCGAAGGTCTGTACAAGAATTTTTTTTGATGCTGTGTCGGCCCTTTTCCTGTCGACCATTTAAGCCAGTCCGATAATTTTGCTCTCAATGGCAACTCTTTTTAACTTTTTCTGCATCGTAGATTGAGGCACCATGGATGGGCAGTTCCTTACATGCTACCTATTCAGTTATACAAAACGGCCGTTTTGAGTAGTTGCATTGTTTTGAAGAGCTAATATATTACTTAACTTTTTTGTTTACATATTGTATTACGGCGACAAAAAGAAAGTTTTGTGTGGAAATACTTCACTGAAGAATCTAATGATTCTGTAAAATGCACTCTTTGTGATAATACGTTTTCAAGGGAAGAACGAGGAACGACTTCCTTCGAAACACAGTTTAAAGGTGTAACTGATGAAGAAGCACGCTGAAAGTAGTTAAGGAAAAAAAGAAATAAACTGCTGCTTAGCAAATGAAATCAATTATTATAGAGTATTTTTATGCTACAAAACATTAGAATATAGCTGATAACAATTCTAAGACAGTGGATAAATATTTTCAACAAAAATAAACAAATTTAATGATGAAACAAAACAATGCAATGAATTTACCTTCTTTACAGATGTATAGTTAGATACTTCAGCCTAGGCTTCTTTACTGAACTTGATTGTACATGCTATTCACAAGAAGTATGAGAGAATATATTTGTACTAGGTGCTGTACCTTTATGAGAATACATTTCTAGAAAATTTGATGAAATGTTGGGAAAATGGGGCATTGAAAGAGCAAGCGCTCATTGTGCAATGCGTTGTTCTTTAACAAACATAAAAATAAACCATTATTTCCTTCTGGGATAAATAATTTGGATTGTGCAGCACATAAAATACAGTTAACAATAATAAGTGAAAAAAACTCGCAAAGGGAAATGAAGCACCTCATTATCAAATAATCAGATGTCTTACAATTGAGATATATATATATATATACTAGTAATATATATATATATATATAATATGTATATAATATATATGTAATAATATATATGTAATATAATAATAATAATAATAATAATAATAATAATAATAATATAATTTATATATATATAATAATGTATGTATATATATATATAATAATAATAATAATATATATATATATATATATATATATATATAGCTAACAATATATATATATATATATTTATATATATATATTTATGTAATAATAATAATAATATATATATATGCCAACCAATAATAATAATAATAATAACAATATAATAATAACAACAACAATATTTAATATGTATGTTTATATATATGTAATAATAATAATAATATGTATAATAATAATATATAACAACCAATATATAATATATAATATGTAATAATAATAATAATAATAATACAGCTATATATTAATATATAATAATAATATATATATATATATATATATATATCTTTATCTATATATATTAACAATAATAATATGTAATAATATATATAATAATAATAATGTATACGTATATATAATAATATATATATATATATATATATATAATATATATATATATATATATATATATGTATATATATGTATATATATAATATATATGGAAATAATAGGCTAATAACCAGTAATATATGTGTATATATATACACCAACCTTTATAGCTAGCAACAACCCTTAGCAGATATGTATGTAGTAGTATGTGTTTACATGCTCATCAGCAACAGCCAGCCAGCAGCAGCAGCTTGTAGCCAACCAGCCAGCCAGCAGCAGCCAGCCAGCAACAGCCAACCAACCAGCCAATAACCTTCCAGCAACAACCAGCCAGCAGCAACAACCAGCCAACAGCCATGTATAGCAGCAGTAGCTGTATAACCGCCAGCAGCCAGCCAGCCATGCTGGCACATCTGTTTGTAACCATGGCAGTAGCCAGCCAACCAGCCTTGCCAGCAACAACCAGCCCTTCCTTCTTGCTGCTGCTGTAGTAACAGCCAGCGTATATACTATATATATATATACCTTATATATGCTGCTGTATAACTGGTGTCTGCAATAATCATATTGGTTTGACATTTGAACTAACCAAAATTTGATAACGTTATATTTTTATTAAATAATAATCATTAGAGTGTTATTATAATAAAATGCAATTTAATTTCTTTAATATTTAATCCTACTAAAAAAATTAAAGGATAAAAAATAATAAATAGTTGCACACTAACTGCAAGCTGTATAAAATGGTGGTTGCGCAAACCTGCAACCAGGCCACGAGCCGCCCCTGATATATATATATATATATATATATACATATATATGCTCCCTCTTGTATCTATGTATAATACTGTATGTGTATATGTATATATATATATAATATATGCTTGCCTATAGGCTATGTAACA
>JABUQX010051822.1:42500-47500 GCA_015478945.1 Trachelipus rathkii
AAGACCTTTTGTTTTCCTGTACAATCCATCATGTCTAAATTATGTGGTGTATACTGTATTTATTTCATTATATGTTTTTTAAATAATGTTTCTTTTAATAAACTTGTAAATATATTTGATGCTAAAAATTTATATGTTAACGATTATGTAGTTTGCAATTATGTTATAAAGGCTTTAAAATAAAAACTTATTTTCTTTTCCCCCATTTATTCAAAGAACTTATTTATACTAAAGAAAAATATGACTTGAATCAATAGATCAATAAATCAATAGATGGAAGGTAGGGGGGAGAGGGAGGGGGTGTGGGGACGGTTGTTTGATTTACTGATTTACTGATTTAGGGTACGTAAAACATAGCAATTTTAATAAAAAATATGACTTGAATCAATAGATCAATAGATCAATAGATCATAGATGGACAGAAGGGGAGGAGGGGCTAGGAGAGGGCAGTTTGATTTACTGATTTACTGATTTAGGGTATGTAAAAACGTAAATTTTTTTCTGATCGCGCCGGCGAGCGTGCCTGCGGGCGCGCGCACGCGACGGTTTCGCAACGGATCGCGCCGGCGGGCGCGCCTGCGGGCGCGCGTACGCGCCGGTTTCGCGGCGGATTGCACTGGCAGGCACGCCTGCGGGCGCGCACACGCATCGATCCTGGGCTTGATGACACAAAACGCATTGTCATGAGAGAGAGAGAGGCTAAAACACCCATAGTTGAGATCTATGTCCTTATAAACATATATTTTAACACCAATATTGTATTATTATACAAATATTTACTATCCCAGCACCGCACTGCACCGGAGCCAGCACCGGTGCCATGGTCAACTCAAACTCTATAGATTCAGACTCCTTTCTCATTCTTCTATACACTATCCAAATTTCATCCTTCTATGATTAATTTAAATTTTTAAGGGTGGGGCCACGGCCCCCTTCAGGGGATCCCCAGGGGTTCGTAATCTCGTCCACGATGAGATTATGTCACCATCTAACCCTCCTCCAAATTTTAACCCAATACGATAACTCTAACCTCTATAGATATATATTGGACTCAGAGGCTGAGCCGGAGCCGGAGCCGGAGCCTGAACCAGAGTGCGTAAAACTGAACGAAGCGGGGCAGACGGAGGAGATAAATTAGATGTAGGAACCGTAGAAGGATACGCAGAAGGCTTTAAAAAACAACTCAGAAGTGACCCTTCGGGTCACTTCTTCGTGTAATAATAATAATAATACAAACAGACAAACAGACAAACACAGACCTTCGGTCTTTGTCTGTCTGACCTCCAGGTGTTCGATTTAGGCCTAATCTTGCTCGCTCAGATCCCGCAACAAGGGCGTAAGCGCAATATTTGCGTCGACCCTCGGGGGCGACCCCCCTCTATATACAGCAGAAATTTACCATGTTTCGAGCTTAACACATATATTGATTATATTCCAAGTTTGAAGCCAATACCTCTAGTCCTTCATATCGAAAAGGCCTGCAACGACCAAATGGGCCCAGTCACTACTATATATATATATATATATATATATATTATAATGATAGGTTATATATATAAGAGCATATATATATATGGTTGTTATATATAAGATATATATAAGAAATATGTATATATATATATAAGTTAAGCTATTATTATATATATATATATATATATATATATTACATACATATATATGTGTTGATATATATATATTGAAGAGTTATATAAATTGTTATTATATATTATTATTATACATATATATTATTAAGTATTGCTGGTTATTGCTGGTTATTGCTATTATGCTGGTTATTATTGGTTATTGGCTATATTGCTACTATTATTGTTGGTTAAATATATTGGTTATTATTACAGCAGTTAGGAAATATTATTATTGGTTACATACATATATTATATATATTACATATATTATTATACATATATATATACATATTATTATATATATATATTACATATTAAGTTATTATTATATATTATATTATACATTATATTATTATTATTACATATATATATATATATACATATATATATATTATATATACTACATACATACATATTATTATTATAATTACATATATATTATTATTGCTGTTGTTGCTGTTATTGCTACATATATATTATTGTTATTATGTTATAAAAGAGTTAGTTAGTTATATTGTTGTTATATACATACATATTATTATTGAAGGTTATTACATATATTACCTAAGTATTATTATTATTAAAGCAGTTATATATATATAATATATATACATATACATATTATTAAAAGTTGTTACAGTAGTAGAGATATATGCCATACATATATTGGGTTATTGTTGAAAGAAGAAGGATGTGGATATTGTTACTATATATACATATTACATATATATATATATTTGTTATTTACATATACATATACATATATTATTACAAGGTTGTATATAGCTGGTTGCTGCTCTGGTATATTAAGCATATACTGTTGCTATATATATACAGCATATATTACAGCAGCGTTGGCATGGCTGGCGAGCAGCTGGCATGTTGAAGAAGGTTATTGCTATTGCTGCTGGCTATTATTGCTAGTTATATTACTGTTGTTGTTACTATAACATACATACGTTAAGGCTATTAAGAAGGTTGCTGCTGTTAGTTAGTTATATAAAGAAAGAGTTGGGCATGGCTATATATAAGGTTGTTGCTATATATATTATATATATATATTATTATTACATATATATATATATATTCACCCTTTACCCTTCCCTCACTCCTACGAAAATGAACACCTCGAGATATTGTGCAACTACAGCGTGGGAGAACCCAGGGACCAGTTAGTAAAAACGTGTTTTAAGATATGTGTCTAATATCCGTCGAGGCACTGTAGTCAAGCAAAAGTTGTATTGTGCGGTTGTTAATCGGGGAAAAAACATCATTGTAAGAGGGAGTAAGAGGGAGGGAAGAGCTTGTGGTATGGTGTTATTTCGATATTCGGAGCTCGTTCATATATAATATATATATAGTATATATATATATATATATATATATATAGTATATATAAGACTATATGTTATATATATATATATATATATATATATAAGATATATTATATATATATATATATATATATATATATATTATTATTATATATATATATACATATATTATTATTATTATAATATTATATAGTTATTATATATATTATTATAGTTATTAAGAGTTATTATTACATATATTATTATTATTATTAAGGCTACATATTATGCTAAGAAGGAAGGAAGAATACATGCTATTGGTTGGCTATTACATGATACAGCTGGTAATCATATGCCATGTATATATATTACAGCTGGCTAAGTTACTGGTTGCTGTTGGCTGTTAGCACATGCTGGCTGAAGCAGCAGCAGCTACTATGCCATATACAGCAAGGTTACAGCATACACATACATACAAGCTGGCTGGCTACTGGCTAAGGCTGGCTGGCAATAGCCATACATTACTCATATTACATGGGTCTATGTATATATATATATATATATACATATATATATATATAGCAGTAGTTATATATATATATATATATATATATATATATATATATATATATATATATATATATATATATATATAGGAGCTTTTTATATATATAATATATATATATATATATATATATATATATATATATATATATATATATATATATACTATATATTGTTATTATGTTATATATATATATATATATATATATATATATATATACGAGTGAGTGCATATATAAATCCTTACTTGAATACAAAGGAATAAAATCCATCTTTGATGACACTCTAAAAACATCGACAAATTTTATTTAATATCAAAATATTTATTATGTAAGTACCTACGATGAACACTAATTAAAGCCAGTCTTGTTAGCCTTTCTACTATTGTGGGATTGCGAATGTAAGTTTTAAGCATTTTTGGAGTTGAGAAACTGTTTTTTTCTGGAGAGCACCTAGTGACTTGAATAGATGATATTTTCAGAATCTTAACAATTGAAAATTATTTGGAAAAGTTTCGGATTGCATTTGAAAGCAGATTTTTAGGTTCTTCATTTCTTTTTCTACAAAATAAATTCAGCATTAAGAATTTCTTGGTCCACAAAGGGACTGTATTGTTCAAATTCATTTTAAAATAATCTTAGTTGAAATAAATATCAATGGAATAATTTTAATAACATTGGTAAGTGTGAATCAGTGGCTCACGATCTTGTTCTGTAACTAGTTTGAAAAATCATCAAGATATGGAATTCATATTGCAATTTTAAAGCATATTGATTTTACATTGACTCTAACATCTGGCATTCTCAATTCTTCATTAACAGAATGCATTAGTTTTGTTGTATCTTCAAAAATGTTTCTAAATTTTGTTATTAATATTTGCTTGAAATTATTTCAAATCTAGCACCTCATTTTCAATATAACCAAGAGTAACTGCTATAGCTAGTGATAGTAGCTCTCATGTAGTACAAAATAGAAGAGTTATGGAGAACAAAGTTGATGTCACAACCAAACAAAAATGTAATAGTGATTACAGATTTTTAAAAATATGTATTTGGCTTTCGAAGAAGTATCGATATCTTGATTCATCTCAAGCTCTCCTTTAGATGCAATATTGGAATTGCTTTAGAAATTTCCCTAAGTTAAAGCATTACAAAGTGATTTTTCACCTCTGCTTCATATATTCTTGGTAGTTTGTCCATTTTGTCACTGGGAAATCTTTTCCATATTTTCTCTTAAAATGGTTATCCGGTTTTGTGACCTAAAATAGAGGTCAGTGGTTTTTATTGTGTCAATACAGTTTCTAGCGTTCAGTACTTCATTTTCGTGTCCAAAGGCTAGATTTAAGGAATGGGAACAGCAGTGAACTTAAAATGCCGCTGGATTTTTTCAAATTGTCACAGCTTGAACACATCCAAATCTTCCCTTTCATTTTCTGTTTCTGCATAATTATAAATCATTGTCCAATCAGAAAGGAGCAATT
>JABUQX010051823.1:0-32500 GCA_015478945.1 Trachelipus rathkii
AATAAGAAGAAAAAAAAAAAAAATAAAAAAAAATAAATAAAAAACTCAGACTGCTAAGCGGAGGGATTGAACCAGAGTCCTTTTGCATGAGAATCGGCGAGTCAACCGTTCAAATTCTCCACGGACACGAGGTGTTTTCAAATATATATATATATATATATATATATATTATATATATATATATATATATATATATATATATATATATATATTATAATATATATTATATATATATATTATCGTTTTCTCAACGGTAGCGTCGATTGAGCTCGCGAGATTATAGGGTATGGGTTCGAGTCCGGATTCTAGGACATCAAATGTACCTCAGAGGAACTTCCTCAATTGGAATAAGACTAAGTTCGGCGAGGCGTGAACTTTGTGTTGTGTATATATATTATATATATAATTATATATATATATATATATATATATTATAATAATATATTATATATATATATATATATATATATATATATATATATTATATTATATATATAATTATATAATATATATATATTATTATACGGTATATATATATTATATATAATATATATATATATATATATATATATATATATATATATTATATATATATAATATATTATATATATATAATAACTATATATATATATATAATATATGAATATATATATATATATTATATATATATATATATATATATATATATATGAGCTAGTATGATTAAAACAAATTTAAACATATTTAAAGTTTTTATTTGCTTAAAGTGGGGAAAATTTCCGATTACAGAACCTTCGTTTTTACATCCCATTTCATAACCCAATCTTCACATACAATGCAATTTTTTATAAAGGATTTCTTCAGATTTTTGTAGAAAGTTCTTTCCGAAATAATTTATCTATTTAAAATTCCGGGAACCAATCTTTACTAATAATGATTTCAGGAATTTCAAATTTATTCGGGAGGTTTATGTATGAAAAATTTTATATTCTTTGCCAAAAAGTTTTAATTATGTTAAATTTATAAATATGCTTTAAGAAAGTTAAATTTAGTTGTCAATTCTGTGTAAGCTGAATTCCTATAAACATTAAATTTTTTTGTTCTTCTTTATTCATATTAATATCATGAAAAGCCAAAGAAAATTTCTTTCTAAGTCTAAGGGTGAAGCTAATGCTAAGATTCTTTAGAGTTGAAAATTGTAAAAACACATCCATGGAAAAAGGAAAAAAAAAATATTTAGATAACTTCGGAATAAAACAGGACGAATTAAACCACACAAATCCTACAATCACCCATGAAGGGTTTCCAACCACCCTTGTTTGGATTAAAATAAGTATCGAATTTCACCAATTATAAAAAGATTTCCTTTGTCAAGTTCTAATACATTTGAATGAAAGGGAAGTTCATTTCGACATTGCGGAAAAATACATCCGATTCCATATATAAACTACTTGTTTTTATTTTTACAAAAACATCAGTTTTGTTAACTCAAATCATCATTAAAACTCAAAACTCAAACTAAGGACACATGTCTCTGGAATGAAAGTAATCATGGACAAAAAAATAGCCACAAAGTCAGCTCGTCTAGTCCTTAAAAAACACGAACATTTAGTATTTTAAAAAAAATGAAAGTTTCTTTCAGTTGACCTCTCTGTGATAAAAAAAAAATAGAAACAAAGAAGTTGTGGTATTCATAAGTTGACATATTCTCAAACTTGATGTTAGAGACGTGGAAAACACACATATATAAATACGGCCTCTACTTTCTTTCATTAAATGAATTAGGACCTTAGGGAAGATAAGGAAAAAAAAGAAAAAAAAAAAGGCATTTCCTTATAGAAAATAAAACAAACCATCCATTTTCAGATAATTAAAAATGGGAAGAAAACTCTGTAGACTTCAAATGGATGTATTGAAGTCCTTTACTTTCAGCTCAATATACAGTTCTTACGGCTTTGCCACCACTACCAATTTAAGCCCTATCAAAAGATGGGGCATTGAAAAAATAATAGATAACTGCAAATAATTAATAAAGGCTTTTGCCAATATCGTAAACACCTTATGTATATTAATATATGATATATATATATATATATATTATATATTATATATATATATATATATATATATATAATATATATATATATATATATATTATATATAATATATATAATATATATATATATATATATATATATTAGTGTGTTGTAAGTAAACTGTTCAATCTCACATTAATAGTCTTGTTAAATATGGTTATAACAGTTATAATTTACAAATGTTTACAACCTTATAATAAAGCGTTAAAATAAATGGTATGACTTAGATAAGCGTCGGATTTTCTTGAAGTTGGACCACTTTGGCGGAAATATAATTTTTACGGATTCGTTCGACCATTTACTTAGAAAATTTGCCAACTTTCGAGGCTAAAATTTGTTGATGGGACCACTTTGGCTTTCCATTATTTTTATTGATTTGAGGGCTCTTGGACTTTGGTTTATAAGTTGATCCCGGAGGGTTGAGGCCACCCAAAAACAAAACATTACAGTATTCAAATTTCAAATATTATTATTATTATTATTATTATTATTATTTATTATTATTATTATTTAAGATTTAATTTTGTATTCGGTAAAAATAATTTTTCAATAATATAATAAAAGAAATATATATTTTTATATATTATTATATATTATATATATATATATATATATATATATAATATATATAATTAATATATATAATATATATATTATATACTATTATATATATATATAATATATATATAATATAATATAGCGGATGGGCCGGATATCCGGCAACTATTCGGTATCCGGCTATCCGGCCAAGTTTTGACTATCCGGTATTCCGGCCGGATTTAGTTTGTTAATTCCGGGCCGGATAAAACGTGCCCGCTCTACCGGCCCAGCCTACCGGGAATAGAATTAGTTTCCCTAGTAGGTTCTTTCTGTCGTTTTCGCGGAAAATATTTCCAAATAATTTTGAAAAAAAAAAAAAAAAAAAATTTAATTAGATATATATTATATCTTATTTATATATATATATATATATATATATATATATATATATATATAAATAATATTCATATATATAATATATATATATATATATATATATATATTTATATATATATATATATATAGTAGGACGGTCATATTGCAGCAAAATGTGTATATATATATACCCAAATTTTACCTGTCCCCTGACCTTTTTGAAGCTGCGAATTTCTGACCGTGACCTTCTTTGGCCTTTACCTTTTTGGCCCTTGACCTTTTTTCGACCAACCCTTTGGTCGTTCATGGGTCAATTTTGACCCCAAATTTTTTGGCAACCCTTAATTTTTTGGCAACCCCAATTTTTTATCGGCAACCCTGATAATTTATTATTGCAACCCTTTCGAGAAAGGGTTTTGCGGCCAAACCGGTTTGGCTCAGCAACCGTTGAACGTATTGCCCTCTATTTTACGCCCCCCTTAATTTTTTCGACCATTGGGCAATTTTTTTGTATTGAGTCGCAACTACTACTATAATACACTATTACATATACTTATATACCATATATATAGGTATTTTATTATATATTATATATTAATATAGATATATATAAAAATATATATATAGTATATAATGTATATATATATATATAAATATAATATATATATATAATATATATAGATATAATTTTATTTGAATACTTAAAAAATATCTCCTTCTATAATATAGGTAGTATACTATTAATGCTCACTACTTTTTTGATTTGAGTTTACTACATATTATAACCATTGATTTGACCTTTGATATATTCGAACCAACTCCATTTGATCTTCATGTGGGTCATTTTTTTGCCTATCGGTAATTTAGGCTACCCCTTTTTGGTCTTCCATGGGTGATCAATTTGGCCCTATATTATATATATATACAACGCTGGGATTTGTATATATATTGAACAAACAATAATACATATTAGGTATAATTTTTATAATAAGTTATTATATTTATTGGCAATATATTATATTTAGGTATATATTTATATATATATATAGTATATATATGGATAGTACTAACTATATTATATATTATATTATATATTATAAATACATATATATATATACTCTATATATCTATATAGTATATATATACTATATATATATATATATATATTATAATTATAATATACCTATATATATATCATATATATATATCATATATATATATATATAAAACAAGTTTTAATTTTAAGATGTCGATAATGAAAATCCTTTAATTATGTGATTTTAAGTTAAACAATAAGTGTGAAGCTGAGAAATTAAGATTTTGTTGTCCTCTTTTTTTTCTCCTAATGCATTTATATGTGCTTCAAAGCTCTCTTGCTAAATAGGATATGAATTACAAACCCAAACTCCTGTACCTGTGCTTGGATGCGCAATCATAATTCCTTCTAATTTCAGAAACCGATTGTAGCGTAACATCACTTCTTTTGTCCTCCTAATGACACCATTCTCTCATTGGTCAATAATGTATCTTAGTTATAATGCCACTTACAACGACAAAGCCTAACACACCTTACAGGTTTAAATAAACTACATAACCTTAACAAACTTCCGCACTTTTCAAGCAACCAGTTAACAGTACCTAACACTTCTTACAAAACGATAACCCTATTCAACACTTATTCCTTCTTTTTCACGCATATCTCTTAACACATCAATCGTTAATTACATTTAACAATCGTAATTAATTTAACAAAAAATTTAGCATTACTCCTTGTCTTAATCATGCAATACTGACAACGACTTATAATGACCTAACTTACCAAATTTCTTTTTACAGGTCAACTTCGTTATATTTAAAAAAAAATTCATCATAACCTCGTCTTAAATATTCATAATCCCAACCAAATAATTGCAAAACATAAGAACAAGTATGTTAACCAAACATAACATAAAAAATAACAAAATTTATCCTGACATAACCATGAAAAAAATAAGGTTTGCTTTGAAAGTAACTCTATACAAAAATATTAGTTCTAATTGATTTTTTTAAAGCAGTAAATCCAGTAAATCAGTAAATCAAAACTACCCCCCCTGCAGTCCCCTACCCACCCACCGCCTATGATCTATCTATGAACTATTGATTCCTCATTTTTTCGAGTATTCATTTTGGCGATAAACATAACATAAAAATATGAAGTTCTTTACCGCTCTCACCTACTAATATACTGCCTTACGCACCACAGTTTTTAGCATCATAGCTAACATATCATAACCTTGAACCTAAAGAATATAAATGTAACAAATGCATACAACACCCTAACATTACCGTCGCGTTGATGAATAATCCGCTAACATCTGAAAAATTCCCAGCTATATCAACAAGGTAAAAGCTAGCAACAGGCACATTTACAATTTACTCGATACTGTTTCCACTTTTCCCGCATAATCAGCAACAGGTTACAAGACCGTCATTAAATCTAACAAAAATCCCTTAACCAAGTGACCTCAATCTATCAAAGATACCGCATCTTGAACTATGAATTGACACTATCTTTATTCAAAGTGTCATTCGTCTAGAGTATAATGTGATCAATATTTTAAAACTATGAAATAAAACGTAAACATTAGCAAAAATTCTTGGGCCAAAACTAACATTACTCTAGACAGAAAAAACGTAACTAGACTCACTCGTGTGCGTAACACATCATTCGTCAACGTTAACACAGCTATATCTTACACAACCCATCATTTCTCTACTCAAATCAGTGTTTAAAATTTCATCTGTCATAGTAATATTGGAACATAACATAGGGGCCCCTAACTTTTTACGAATAAGACAAGGTTTTCATTTAAGAATTAACAAGACCGATGCCGTTATAGGCAACACCAATCACCTCCCGATAGAGAAGAAAGAAAAACCCAATGGGATGCGCCTCTTGACCATGAAAAGGGTGTGAATCCTGAGAGGCGGGGGGATCACCCGAAGGGGTTTGTAAGTTGGCGCCATTACCCCTTCGGGGCTTGAGGCCCCAAAAATCCGCTTTACACCCATCGGGGTGACTCCCCCCTTTCAGAGGATTCATATGCGGTAGGTTACGTATGGTGGTTTAGGTTTGTCGCTTTGGTCTTCATGGGTCATATCTTTGGACCCCACGGATATAATATATTTCTTGTTGTCATACCCCGTTTATTGTTCTTTCTGCTCTACTAGTGTGGTCAATTTTGGCCCACTCTCTCGGCTGCTGAGATTTTAAGCATAAACCCTTTTTGGTTCTTACCCGTTGGTGGTCATATTCTGAGCCCACTCAATACTTACTTTTTCGACCAGAGCACCTTTGGGTCTTCATTGGGGTTCAATTTTTGACACCACTCGCTATTTTTTTTCGGAGTACCTAATGCCTTTATAGAGGTACTCTCCCCTGGAGGGTCATATTTGTGTATTGTTTTTGCCTCAGCACCGGATAAATATTGTGTTTATTTCCACTTTGCGGGGCAACAAAGCCCATTTGATTTGATGTATGTGTATAATACAACACTTATGATTTTCGCTATGAATATATATATGTCACAGGAACGGTCCATTTGGTGGGGAGCCAGTGTGGACCTAGGGAGGAGGGATTTTTTGATGGTTTGGTATTAACCATGTGAGCGTGGGATCAATTATGTGCCCCACGGTTAATTTCTGGCTACCCATATTTATACGGAGGCTTTATATGAGCCCGTTTTGATGTCTGTCTATCTCTAATAGTATCATGAGCCATGCAGATTTCTAAACACAACTTAACCTTTGATCTCATACAAATTTTTTAACACATTTGAGGTCAATTATTTTTTGTGATGACCTCTTGAATCAAAGCTAAGAATCTCTTTATTTTCTCTAACTTTGACTTTATTTATTCTAATGTATGTTTCGATGTTCCCATGAGAGCGTGAAACGCAGATTATAAATTTGAGGATTTTGTATCCTAACTTTTGAATCTTCGACACTCAACACACACCAACCACACACACATCACACATTATCACACAATAATCTTATGGTACTTATTTAGTTTACACACATTGTCATCGTTTAACACATCTATTTCATTCTTATGTGCATATAACACTAAATTTACACATAGGACTCTGCATTATACTATTTCACACGTTATACCACAGCGAGGCTCCAAATCGGAACACTATACTTTCCCTTTACGAGTCGGTCCATTATGTGATATCTATTGTTTGTTAAGTAATTACCACAAGTTGAGTGGTGAGCTTAATAAATTAGTTCTTCGTACTCTTAGGGACTTAGCCCTTTTTTTTGATGTCAGTCATAATCTTGTTATACTTCTTTTGACTCATGGATGATCTTTTCGACCCTTGACCTTTGCTCAGGTGAATGCCATGGGTTCAAATTTAGATTCAGAGGACCCTCAGTGACTTAAACAATTGAATTTTGGTGCGTGGTTTTGATGGTTCTCCAATTTCTCATTCGTAATAGACGGATATTCTATAGTGGAGTTATAACTATTAGTGTTCTATTTAATGATTATTATCTGAATAGATTGTCGCAAGGTGAAGTGCCAAGTGAGTTGCCAAGGTAAGTGTTGTCTCAAATTGAGAGTGAGCCCAAATAGTGTGCGTGTGAGATAGACTTAATGGTAGAGAGCCAAGTGAGAGTGCGCATCTATAACGTGGTGCTTTGATGTATGTGTATGATGCCAATATACTGCCAACTGGAGTGCCAATTTTTTTCCAAGCCTTTTCTAGGCCTCCCGTCTTTATGAGGGTCACCTCCGTGTAACTAGGCTCTGTTTAAATATGAGTGGAGAGTGTCTACCCCGGGTAAAAGGTTGAGTTTTAGAGTTGATTTGAGTTACGGAATTTCAGTTATTTGGATTGAGTTATTTTATATGGTATAGCTTGGTAGGAGTTTTTTAGGTTTCCTACTATTATTCATGTTAGTCTGTTTTTGCATTCACATTTATAGTCCTCATTCTTATATTATTATAGTATAGTTTAATGTTACTTGGCTACACTGAATCATACTCAACAGCCTATTAACTACTATTATTAACACATGGTTGTTTATAATACCACTAAAGACTCTTGTATACACTCACTATGACACCTGTTAAGTACAAGCACTTACACTTCTCTACTCGCACATTTAGACCCGTGTTACATTTAAACCCATAACCATCTATATTAATTACACATCAACACCCACACGACACAACTCATGATTTACATCTTTTAACACTTACACTCACAGCCCTCGTATTATTTTTTAGAAATTCCTCAATACTTATTTAAAGCTAAATTCTCAAGGTTATGATTGCTTATATCAAGGCTTTTATTTTTTTGTTTCTCAGCACTATTACAACTCCATTGAATGTTCCTCAAACTTTGAAAGGATTCATTCTTGATGACTCATCTTGATTGGATCTTGATTGTGTCTATCAGTCCTCGAGAATTAACTCATGTTAATTAACTTCGAGTAGAAATTCATCTTTCTCAGCATGAAATCCATTGTATAGTATTGCGAACTAGTTACTTTCCAACTAGTTAATCATCAAAAAGTAGTAAACCAGTAGTTAATAGAGGCTCAAGTGAAAAGCCCTGAGTTCCAAGTCGAAGCTAGGTCTCCACCAGGCTCAGCATGAGCCCCACCCGCAAAGGATTCCAAACCCCGCACCGCAGGTGCGACCCGCCGCGTCCCCGTCCGCCGCGTTTCCCGCCCCGCCGCGTGGCGCCCCTCGATTGCGCAATATTTCCGCGTTCCCCCCCACGCCGCGTGCGCCCGCAGACGCAATTAGTTTCAGCTCGCGCGTATTTATGGAAAATTATTCTTAACCTCTTTTCCAGCACTCTCTTGTAGATTTTTTTACTTGCCACATTTACTATTTCAGTTTTTATTAAAAAAAATTTTACCGTATGACACTTGCTACAATTATATTTAGAATAATAAAAAACATCTATTACTAAAGCTATTTATATTCCCATAAAGTGAATCTTTAACATTATATTTATATTTTTTAATAATCTTGTTATTATAGTCTTGTGGATTTAAAATCTTATCTTGTTAATTTACTTTATTGTGGTTATATTTAACAGTATTTATTCGATGGTTCCTTGTATGATAAATATATAAGATGTCTATATTTAAAATAGATTTGTTGATGATAAGAATAAAAAAATTCCATTGTAGTGATTAAATATTATTTTTTGTTTCCATGATTAGTAATAATAAATTTTATTTATCTAAACTTATTGTGAATATATATATTATTTAGTTATGAAAAAAACTCGCATTGAGGCGAAAAAGTTTTACATACCTGTAAAGCAGTAAATCAGTAAAATCAATAGATGGTGGATTATAGCCTGTATCAAACGTCATATAGAGGCGATTAAGTTTGGATGCTAATTTGTTTTGATGTTTTACGTGTTTACTTTTTACTTTCTTGTTTAACTCATGTTATACGGTACTCTTATGAGTGAGACTTCATATGTGAATTTATCTACTGTTGCTTTTTATATCATATAGTTAACAATGTTATTTTTAACACTGATTTTACATTTACACTTTTAGAGTAACGTAAAGTTGTAGGTTAAAAACAGTAATATATCCAATGAGTTGTTGTGTTTAGTCTTTCCAAGGGGGGCTCGATTTGCTATTCTAGTCTTTACTGCTATTTTTTATGCTTTTAAACGCTTTTCATGGTCTTCTATTTACTGCTATTGATTACCACTTTTATCGTGTTCAGCTTTTACTTGGCATTTAATTTAATAGAACAATCCAACATTTGTTATATTCAGCATATTTCGATACCTCTAAAGCAGTAAAATCAGTCATGAGATCATTATACGTTATAGAGGTGTATTTATAAAAGCACACTCAACAACGTTTTATGTTGGGTGAGACGTATGGGCTTTTAGTGTTATTTCTCAGCTGAGCATGTACTTCTTTTCGCATATATAACAATTATGAGATACTGCCCTTTACTGCTTTAAACTCTGGCTTATATATACAACTTTAGGTCCCTGTTTAAAATGTAACTCAATATATAACATTTGAATATGTTAGAGATATGTTCCTAAAAAAAGTATTGTTGAAAACATATGTATCGCGTTTACGTTTTAATTGCCAGATAAACTGCTATGAATAGTCAATAGGAGGTGTTGTACATTGAGGCTACACTAAGGGATTAGTGATCATTCGTGTCGTTTTTTATAGTCTATTTGTAGCGATGCTTACTGCCTCTCTTTGCTTAAACTTTCTTGCTTACTGTCTTTTAACTGTGCATTAGTGTGTGTACTTTGCTTTCTTTAACTGATGTCTGCTCTTACTGCTTTAACTCATATGTTTTAACTCATATATAGAATTATAAAGTTGATATTGATATTAAAGGTTAATTTTATTGTTTTTAAAATCTTTATGTTTTAATACCCTGTTTTACTTTCTTTTAATTTAATTTATTTTTATATTTTCTTTTTATGATTATTCTATTTGTGGAGTAAATTAAAAGTTCATCTTTTATAGTTTTTAGCTTTTTTATTTTTTATTTAATGATTGAAATACATAATTGTTATTAACTTAGGTGGTTAGATTTATACGTGTCACATGCCTATTGTTATATCTTATTTAGATACATATCCGAATACTAACACACAACAACACACACACACACTTACACTTATACACACTATTTCCGTATCAGTGAGTGGACACTTATATAACATAAACATTACACAAGATATGACACTTACATCTTATTTATTCCTCATAGACACTTGTCATCACATTTTTAATGCACTTTTGACATCACCCGCATTAATCAGCTTATTACTTACGACACATACAACACATGTCAACTTCCACTCATGACACTTATACACACATTCCACTATGACACTTACATTTACCATAGACACTTACATATACGTGTGAGTGCAACAATCGCATCGGTCACACATCAGCGACACACACACACACACAACATCACAAACTTCGGAAAACTGAATGAACGGCTGTCGGCAACAACAGCAAGCGGTTTTGGTGAACCCGTCCACATATCTCAATTGTAACAGGACGCTTATGTAAAACATTTTATTGTTCTTAATTAAGAGCAGCGTAAGATTGTATTTAAGTAAATATAAATACAGCACCGATTAGGATCAATTTCAAATGCTCCTCTGTGCTCATTCTTTTATATACATATGTGAAAATTCTCTAATTAGGTTAATACATTTTTTAACACTACATATGAAATTATTAATCAACTGTTTTAATACTGTTATAGTTTATATATTTATAACGACTTATACTATCAAGTTTTTAATATATAATCTTTTTATAACTAAAATTTATTTATATTGTATTAATATCTATTATTAACATTAACTATACTAAAATATTATTATTATTACCTATGTAATCTATGCTTAAAACAAAATTTGTTCAGTATCAGTTAAGGTCAGTGCCTTCCTAGTACCCCTCTACAACTGCAAGTCTTATGCCCAACTTTGATTTTTGCGAGTTGGAGCTTACTGGCTTTTCTAATCATCTTAGCCGGATGTAATTAAGTGAGATAATAACTAAATTCTAATAAATTTTAAGTGTCTATCATATCTGCTAACATATAACTATGTTATTTTTAATAAAAGAAAATTCTTATTTTTAAGTTTCTTATATTTACAACATAGGAGCAAATTATCTCATACATTAAAATATTATTGCTTGAATGAAATAAAAATATTTGTTCAAAGTTTTTAGAAATAATTCGGATTGTCTTTATTATTATTATAATATATATATTATATTGAGATACATATAGGTACAAATCCATATTACGAAGAAGACAACAAACAACACCGTCTATCTGCGCTTTATACGGTATATCCGAACAAACTGACCTCTCTCTCATGTATTATCGAAATTTTGTGGGTTGCATCTGAATAACTACTTTAGGTCTATATGAAATAATATCTCAGTCCTTTTGTCTATACCTCTTGCATTCTTTCCAGTTGGTAAATGATATTTATTTCTATTTAATATGAAATACCCATATATATATATTCTGTGTATACAATTGTTGTGGGTGCAATAACTCGTTAGGCCTAAATTTAGTGGTCTCTTAAAGTGTTGTGAGTAAGAATTTTAAAGTCTCTTTTTGTAATCCTCAGTGGTTACGAGTGAATTTTAATTGGCTTGAAAACCCACACTAAAAATTATTTACCAAAAGGGGGGTTTTTTTTCAAAAATTAAGGGATCCAAAGTATTTAGGAGCGTTAACGATATTGAGTGCATGAATACAAATTGGTTTATATTACTATTATTATTATAAACTTATAATTTGTCTAAAGATAGCGTGATGAGGACAACTGCTGGTTATTCTGGTGTAAAGAATTCATTTATAACCAAGGCATTTAATGAAAGTGAAATCGGTTATTTGATACACTTTGCCTGTGTAGTGCGACGGGGTAATCCGTATTCTATATGACACTCGTATGTTGAGTTGTCTGAGTAATTTATATTTGTATCTGCTTTTTCTCTTGGTGTTTTACGTATAGTTGAAAAAACATTGTGTTTTTCCTATATCATCCTTTAATTTTTTCTCTCTCGTCAGTCTCTACGCTCATTCAGCCCTTCTAATCATTGTGACCGTGGGAAACCTCTCTGTTTATAATTTTACGTTAAGAGCTCTTAATAAATATATATCACTGGTAAATATGTTATTTCGGAAATAAAAAAATAGGAAATACAAAACTTTACTAGTATGTAATCTAAAGTGTACTTATGATAATTGTTCAGTGTTTGATAGAAAGAAAAAACGATCAATATATTGCTAAAATAATTCTTTTATTTTAGTTTTTAAAAATTTTATTATCCTTATTTATTACTACTTACTTTAAATAGTTTAATTATATAATTACATTGAACGATGTGTGTATTGTAAGAGTTTTAAATAATGTTATAAGCAGATATGAGGTATCGAAGCGAATCAGTAGGATTATATATGTGAAAAAAGGCATTGTACGATCTTTTGATCAATGACTTAAATAAGCTCTTCAAAGAAAAGCTCGATAAATTATTTAAATCTTCGTTTATCCTCTAAAGAGTGTCAGACATTACGGAAGGATTTTTCGAGTTAACTCTCGTTAAGGATTACTCGCGTCCACTCACAAAGGTATAAACAAGGTGTGAAACTATTCTATTCCATTTCGTATACCTAGCGGGCCGTGTAATGGTCTCAGCGTTTTACGCGTGCGTCCAAAGGCATGTTTGCTCAATGGTATTTGAAATATATTTTAATTAAATTCATAGTTCAGATTGATGCTAAGTAAGCTTTATTAAATGTGAAAACAATTTTAAGTTAGCATCTGACTTTTCAGTGCTTCATATATTCGTTTGATTCAGTATACTGGAATTTAACGCTTTTTGCTACTAGGTAGTTAATTATCTTTTATAAATATCAGTCACTGTGTTGTGTGTATATCAAACCAAAGAGACATGATCTCGAATATCTGCTAATATTTATAAAGGCCCTCAAATTTGAGCATCTCAAAATCGAGTAATCTCAATAATATAGCACACACTCCTATATATACAGTAAAGATTAAATAAGAGGGTCAAGTTTGAAAATGTGTATGATATGTATTGAGTTGGGAAATCTGTAGGTCTGAGAGATCTCATGCGCCGCGATATCAAAAAGGATTATTGATTTACTGAATTTTACTGATTTACCTAATTTGTAAATGGTCCTCTAAAGTAAACGATGATAATATTTTTTTCAAAAGATACATTTTTACAAGATAAATTGATGCATGAGATTCTACGATATAGCAGTTCATCTCTTGTAAGGTGTAGTGCGGGTTGTTTGTGTTATCTCGTATGAGATGTCTTGTCAACATGGTGTACAATAGATTAATTAATAATAATTTGGAAAATAATGATAGAGGGATAAGGGGAATATGATTCCGAATTATTTAAGAAAAACTTTGAAAGAATTATTTAATGTAGTTTTAACATAATCTACACTTCTATTGTGCAGGTACTGGTAAAAATAAAACTCATAAAATGCGTAATGTTAAGAACAATTGTTAGGCGTATAAAAATGATGTACATTTTTATGAAATTCTAAGAACTAGATAATGAAATAAAGGATTTTTAATAAAAATTACATTGTATCAAATGATTAGGACATCAAAAGCGAGAGGATAACTGGTAATTTTGTAGGCTTTAGATTTTTGTATGATACTTATTGGCTGGTCTTGAAAGATGCATGGATTAAACGTGACTTTTGAGTAAGTGCGCGAGATATGTAATAGAAACACCATTGTGAGACAGCGTAATTTTAGTAAATAGGCGATATGGAGCACTTCTTGTAGAGGTTGGAGCATATGAGGAGTCTAGAACTTATAGCTGATTCTCATATATACTAGGACTTTATATTCGCAATTATGTATTACACGTGGGTAGCGTTAAACTGATAGTGGTTTTTAATGAGAGAATGTGCTGCGATATTAATTAAGATTTGTATTCAGGAGTTTTACTGATTATAACTGGCATTTTTTAATAAGAGCTTATGTAGATAAGTAATACGTATTAAATATATGATAATTTTTATATAACAATATAACAGAAAAGAGTGATTAACAAGTTATATATAAATATTTCCATATGTTCGATATAATATTTAATTTAATTATTCTATGATATTTATATTTATATAGAAGTCATGTTTAATCAATACATTGATATTTATTAAATAATTTTTGAGTAAATTATTCAAATGTGATTATTTTCTTTGAGTAATAATAAAATAGGTTGTTATTTATATTAGAAAACACAATAATGTTTTAATATATAGTTCAAATGAATTTCTATTCATGATATCGCCAAATAACAGTTGATTAAATCTCGTGAGGTGTGAAGTAAGAACTAAACCTGAAGTAGTGTTGTGTAGTTGGTATAGATAAATCCGTGTTGTGAGTGTTGTAGTTGTGTGCTTTAATTAACTCGCACCCGCCACCCGGCTCGAGCACCGGTGCCGGAGCCAACTCCCTCAGATTCCTGTTTGTGTGTGTGTGACCGCGTGTGTATAAGTGTAAATGTAAGTGTATACGGATACATTTTATAGTGGATATAATTGTGACATTAAGCTAAATGTCTATAAAAGATTTAACTTTTGTCACTATGAGTAATCCTGGTGTGTGTGTGTATCATTGCATAAGTCGCAATGATTTTACTAAGTGATGAAATGCTTAACTGTGTCTATGGGAATAGTAAGTGTAGCATAGTAGAACATGTCGTTCGAGTTATTATATATAAGGTGCATGAGTAGAATGTGTGGTATTGGAAGGTGTGTACCCGCTGCTTCCCGGGACCCAGTGTGTGTGTGTGTTGTTGTGGTGGGGATGCGTTGTAGTGTGTACGTGCGTTGTCGGTGTGATGTACGGAGTGGTGTGACTGGCTAGGTTCGTGCTTATTTCCACTATCTAAAATCACCTCCCTCCAATATATAACATATTAAGCCCCACTATGTTACGATAACTCTAACAGTACCTACTATAATAGATATGATATCGGAGCCAGTAGGCTGAGCCCGAGGCAGATGATCTAAAAACACTATCAATTTAGAGTAATTAATAATAAATTAATAAAATATAAAAATAAATTAATAAATAATAAATATAATAATAAAAAAATTAATAAAAAAATAAAATAAAATAATAAAATATAATAATAAATTAAAATAATAAAAAGTATTAAAACAAATAAATAATTAATAAATAAATAAATATAAATAATATTATAATAAAATATAATGAAATGAATTTTAAAATCGGTCAAGATTAATAAAAAATTCATATCTTCAGAAATTAAGTGTATAATAAGAATAAATTTATAAACAAGTAAATAAAAGTAATTATAATATTAATAGAGCAGAGATATAAATATACAGAGGAAGTAATAAAGCAGGATACATTACGAACAGAAAGATGTCAAAGTGCACACGCGAGGTGAAGTTAGCTCGGCTCACGTAACTGCGTTGAAAGCAGATCGCCCTAGTCTCGTGATGCCTATAGGTGACATCAGCCCTTTCGTATTTCTAGCATGAAAGCGGAACTTACTGCTTGTTTAAAGCCGAGTGTAATGTATATGATTTAAAGCAGTAAAAGTCACGGAAAGTTAAAGATCACAGTGTAAAGCCAGCCAGGAAAAGTGTAAAGCCGAGAAAAGCAGTTCGGATTGAGCTTAAAAAACAAAAACGAAAGTATCCTTATCAAGGTAAATTCCTTGTATGTGTTTTAGGTACTCAAGCCTCGTGAAATTGTACGCATGTACACTATAGGGACTGACTATCGAAGTGTACTTTTAATGTATGTAGTGAGAGATGAATTATTAAATAATCTCAATAGTTCTACCTAAAGATATTTAATATAATAGTGACAGAGATATAAAATACATAGAAAGATATTAAAGCCAAGTAATAAATGACGATGTAAAAACTAATTAAGAGTCATACATTAAAAGACTCACCCATCTAGGATTTGATATTAAGGTAAATTAAAACTCAAATTCTACTTGATTATTAACTGATATATATACATAGCTCGATCTTTAAATAAAGTAATATGTAAATATGAGGTTAAATCAAAATATATAGGGACTGTTAGTAGAGGCTCTAGGCGAGACAGCAGCGCGTCGTCAGTCGTTGCGCGCTTAATACGCCCAGTGTACTCAACACCGGCATTCAGTTATAGCTGTGATTACACACAGAGCGTGCTTACAAGCTAAGCAAGCTATATTATACTTCACACCCCTCTGCGTCTGTTAAGATAAGCACACCTCTATTGATTTACTGATTTACTTGCTTTAAGGTATTGTAAAGTTTAATGTTTTTTTAAATATATTTGTTGTATTTTATCAGAAAAAAAGTGACAAAAGCGACAATATATTTTGCTAGTTATTTCTCAGACTCCGCATCTCGTTAGTAGTTTTTCTCTACATCTCTACTTACATTACCCCTAATTTATACAAAACCTTAAAATAAGGTAATATAAAAAAAGTAGATAAAGATAAAAATAAGTAAATTAAGTAAGAAATATAAAATAGAATTGCTACCTAAGTATACTTTAAAAATAGAGTACATGTAAGAGATTTAACATAATAATCAATATATAACGGCTGTAAATATGCGGTTATCAATGTTTTAAGAGGTTCTTAGTGCAGTACTAATCAATGTTAGAATAGTTCTCTAAACAAAGAATCAAATTTATATGAAACACAAATAAATGCAATTTAGGGTAGACCGTAATTGAAAGCAGATAACCAATAGTCCATTAATACCTCTCTTTCAAGCAATTCGCTCGTATGGAATGAGCGGTGCGAACATAACTTCAGAACATATTGTGAGTCATATTTATTTATCCGGACATTTCTCGTCGCGGCACATTACTCGGCCTGCACCTTCTTGCTGCCCGCTCGACAGCCGACGTCGCCAACAGCCGAGAAAACTAAAATTTGACTCCAAGATAATAATAGCTAAAAGGGCTCGAGACAACTGCCGCGTCGGCATATTGCAAATGAACATCATTAGAGGACGAAGGACGCGACAGAGCGGAAACGCACGAAAAAGAGAAGGACACTGAAACTATCTGGCTGAGGATAGTCAGCGAGCCGGTACAGTCACTCATTATGCATAAGTAGAGGCTACATGGCTTGAGCGTCCTGGTTAGGGATAAGACATTGTAAAACATAGGGGCACCCTTCTCTTATGCTACTAATAAGTCACTGAATTCTCCAATACATATTATGTTAACACTCTATGTTCCCTCCTTGAGCCGAATCACACGCGGATATGAGTACTGAAAAGCTCTGGTATTCGTAATAAGCAATATGATTCATCTGATACACATATTTCTGCGAACCAGAAATCATATGACTCAAATATATAGATAAATATGCAATATAGGATAAATGCGAGTAAAATGATGAGAACAGTAACAATTCGCCTGAATGAACGTCAATCCATACAGCACCCCGCCTCAATAATGAATCTCATTCAAAGTTGAGCATCAATGAGACTGTAGAGGCATAAGACCTGAGCATCAATAGTTTGATGGCATCAAACGTTGAGGCATCCAAAGTTGAGGGACATCAAAAAATGTATATCGCGAGGTCGCAGTGCTAGAGTGTAAGTGGCTCATCATAGTGCGTCGGCTGGTGGTGGGGTGTGAGTACCTGTAAGTGAATAGGAGTATAGGCGGCTTTCACATGTAAGTGTCTCGCATGCGAGGACTGGTTAACTCGGGCTTATACAGCAGTGTCAGTCGAGTGTGTTTATAAGTGTACATACGTGAATGTGTGTATAAGTGTGTAATAGTTGTATGTGTGTGTGCAAGTAAACTATATATACTATATATGAGCTACAACCTAGGCTATTAAGTGATAGAAAAAGGACTAACTCATTAGTAGGACGCGTCGCTGCAGCTTGTCATATACACCAGATCGTATTACGACATACACGATACTCATTTACTTATAAAACCTTAGGAGTTTGTATTAATCACCCCGTGATACACTGAACGTGTGCCTTAGGCTCCTCTCGGGGCCCTCTACGGTCGATGAGACGGATATACGTATAAATTTCCTTTGAGTATCCAATTCAGAACAAGTGAGTCCGCGCTCTACCTCCTCAACTCCAATCTCATGTTGGCGACTCGAGCTTGGGGCCCCCGCCTAGTATGGGTGGCCATCTGCACTGGCACTCACTGGGCACTACACGTTAGCGGCATCACTTGGCACATGTCACTTAAAGGCTAGCTCACCTCGAATAATCATAATTAGACCACTAAATGAAGTGAACAGTAGAATCCCCACTAGATACGTCTTTAACTACGGAGAAGGAAGTGTGACGTGGGCACCATATCTTAAAGCACATCCATGAGCCAATACTAGCATTGCGCAGTAGGTAGGGTCAAGGAAGTTTTGCACCCCATTGAGGCATATCGATTCTGGTGCAAACAGTTCAAGGCGGCTACAACCTCTAAATATAATCATCAATCGGTGCCGTTCACAACCCAAAACTCCAGTAGTTGAGCCATGGTTATCAATAGAATATCACAAAAATAGTGCACTACCTAATACCCTATAACGAATTATGAAGACCCATACAAATAATATTCTATATCGTGTCGCCATGTAACAACTTACAATTCTCCCATCTTAACCGCGAATCACAATTATATTTTAGGTAGTAGTGTTCATGTTAATACGTTGGTACAGAAAAGTAGATATATATTGAGAGCTCCTCAACACCGCACGGTAACATACGAGTGCTTAAGTGTTCTACGTGTGTAAATGCGTCAAGTCCTATAAACACGAGCTAAACATATAAGCTCACCCAGTACTAAAAAATGCTATGCGAGCGTTACCAAGTGTTTAGAGTGTGATCTTCCACCCAAGCAATCCTTTTTCATGGTATCGACTTCGAATCGGATGCTTACCGTCCATAAGTACTATCTCAGAGTTTAGACATATACTATAGATCCATCGTACACAATGTGACGTTCACCAAAGACGAAATAATGTGAACGGGTGGGCCGGAAACAACGTGCGAAATAAAGCGTATGCAGGCAAAAGTAGGCCAGACAAAAATTGGCGATGTACCGAGCCAAGCTAAAGTTCTTGTTCAACCCCATGACCCAGACACATTCTCTCTGAGCACTAATCACTCAAAAAAGTGTGCCGACCAATATTCATGGAGTCCCAAAACACAATGTAAAAAAGTCATCAAAACACGAGAGGACTAAGAGTCACCTACAAAAAGATAGGTCCCATATGACAATTATACCGATGAGCCAAAAATGACCACACAATGTTGAGTAAACCACATATTAGCGTGAGAGCAAAGTGCACTACAATGAAGCCGGAAACATAGTCAAATAGGCTCAAGTAAACAAACCAGGTCAAAAAGACGATCAAGCCATATAAAGGCTAAGTCCACCTAAAGGAAGACTACAACACATAATATCCGAACCTCATCGAGTACGACAACCTGAAATTCACCACGCCATGGTAATAGACCAAAGGCCTAACAAACGAATCTGAGCACTCAGAATAAATAATATTAGGTACTAGGTGGCAGGGATTTCCAACAATAAATAAGTAGACCCAAGAAGTAAGCCTCAAAAAGAGGTTAGTGGAACATCACACTAGAATAATAAAATTTAGGGGTTGCAGGCCAAACAAACAATTGACTCATTAGGGCAAAAGACAACCAAAAGACATCTCAATGTAAAGCAAAACAAAATAATCAGTATTACCGTGGTGAGTCCAAATAATATTGACCCCAATTGAGTCGATAAAGTACCAAAGTACTGATATATAAGTGTAGGGTAAGCAAGAAAAAGTTGTACAGGTCGTAGTAGGCCAAATTGAAATTGACCTCATATTAAGGAAGTACCAAAGGCGCATGCTCAAAAAAAGTTTACTGAGGGCCATAATAATAAATATGACTCCATATGGAAGAATCGCTAAAAAGGCGGATATGGAACCTACAGAATTACACGTTAAGTGAGCAAAAAATGAAACCCATAGAAGAATTCAAAGAGGTTGGCGTCGTGAATAAATATCTATGAGTATCAAAATAACAGAGTATATTAAAAGACCATAATCAAAAAAGAGGCGGTCTAAGCCCCTATAGTGAGATACAAGAGAAATTACCTGAGTTGGCAAGTAACTAGAGTAATGACCCGATGGAGTCGGATAAATAAATATTTAGTTTAGGGCGTAAAATATTATGTTGGTATTTAAAGACAATACGAGAAAACCTATACAACGTGGATTGCTGTGAACGCAAACGTTTTATGGCGGCAACCCTTGATTCAATTCGAAGGGTTGCAGAGAGAGAAGTAATCAGAGAGAGGTGACTAGATTAGAAGTTACATAGAAGGTATTGGGTAAGTGATATCACAAGATAACACATTAGCTAATTAGTGTAATTATGTATGCAATCAAAGAAATAATACCGTGTAGGCACATAGGATAAAATTACCATAGGGTAAGACCCAATAGAGGTGGTTATAGAACAATAAAAAGGTCATAAAAGGGCAACTACTCACCAAAAAATAGCTATATAAAGGCCTCACAAAACAGGTCAAGGGCAGGTAAAAATTTCGAGCTCAAAAAAGGTCAGGTGCAAAAAAAAATTATATACGAGTACGACATCAACTAATACTACCCCGAGTTTCAAAACGATACAATAACTCTATCATAGGAAAACAGGGGGACGATGAACTTCTCCTATAACTACTAGTTTTCTTTAGCTTTTATTAACTTAAAAGTCTGCTATAAGTCACAACTTTACTTTAGTTCAATTCCAAACCGAATAACACTAAATTTAGCAATAACAATAATTACAAACTAAATAGTCACATTGTGAAGCTACATTTATATTACATTTATATTACAATTATTACACATTACAACTTACAAATTCACATCCGCGACATATCGGAATGAAAATTATTTTACATTTTTAAATTATGAAATTCAACAAGGAATGCAACATTTAGGAAAACAAGTTTGAAACTGCGAATAACAACACCATTATCGCATCTATTAGTGAGGTATTGAAGCCCAGTTGGTTTCTTAACTTTAATTTTTTTTTTTTTTTTTTCAGTTAACACCACCCCTCACGGGCAAAATCCGTAGGGGGGGTGTGCTCAATTTTTTTTTGAGCAATCCGGCGGTAGGGATCGAATACGACCAATTCCATGATTAACAGTCAACTGCTCTACCGCTGAGCTACGCCGGACGCTATTCTGGTGCTTGATAATTCCTTCTTGACCTATACGAGCCGACTCCGTCGAATGTCCATTCTTCTTATAATAAACAACTAAATCCAAAATATTGTTGGTCCATTTATTTTACTTAACTTATATTAAAAAGACCTAATAATTAAATTTTGCTGCTCCTCCGTTGATTAAAAGAAATTTTAATTCTTGCTTAAATTTTATAAAATTTCGTTATTAATTCCTTTTTCTAAAATGTTTTTGCTCAATCTAATCAAATGTTCACTCAGAAGCCTTCTCCTTCCCAACACTCAAACTTCGAGTCCCTCGTTGCCAGCTCTTGTGTTTCTTGTTTTTCTTTTCTAATTGCTTTCTTCTAAATCTTCTCTTTTTTTTTCCCCTTTCTTTTCAGTGCGCCGCTCTCTTCGACCGCGTCGCTCATATATGTGGATGTGAAATGAATGAGTCACAGGAGATTTTACTCTCCATCAGCGGGATTCGAACATTTTACTATGCGTCGCATAGTTAACAATAACCAGATGCTCTAACCACTAGGCAATCCACGTCCCCAAAAAAGAACGCTTCAAGTGTAATTTTTAAAGCACCCGGTTTTCTCATCCCATAATTGCTGAGTACTCAAAGGCTGGGATAGGTGATCAAAAAAGGGATGGTATAACAGGTGGTTTTGCGGTGTCAAGAGAAAATGAGAATGGTAGGAAGGTGATTGATTTCTGTGAGGAGAGAGGTATGTGTGTAAGTATTACTTTCTTTAAACACAAGAGTATCCAAAAGTATACTAGAGTTGGTGTAGGTAGAGATGGTATCGAAGTGAAAAGTATGATTGATTTTGTGTTGGTGAATAAGGAGATGTTGAAGTATAATGTTGGATGTTAAATCAGTGAGGGGTTTAGGAATGGGATTATCGGATCATTATGTTGTTCTATGTAAAATTAAGTTAGTGGGGGCTTGGATGGAGAGGAAGGTGATACGGAAGGAAGTGGGTAAAATTAAGAGTGAGAAGTTTACTGAACAAGGTAATAAGGATAAGTATGTAAGAGCACTCGCAAGTAAATCAGTTGAATGTGAACAAGTTGAAACTGAACAAATCTTGGAGCAAATGAAGGAAGCAATTGTTAGCAGTGCAAAAGAGTATGCGGATGTGCTAAAGTAGGAAGTAAGAATGTTAACAGTGATGGTGGAATGAAGAGGTTATGCAAGTGTTTAAAAGTAAAAAGAAGCGTGGTTGAAATGGTTGAATGCACTAACACTTCAAAAGAAAAGATTTTGGAGTTAATATAAGGAGGAAAAAAGAAATACTAAAGGTGCATAAGTAGGAGAAAATAAGAGGTAAATAAACAGTTTGGGAAGGAGGATGGAATGGGGACTTACAAGGGAATAGGAAGCTCTTCTGGAGGAAGCGCGAAAGGAAAAGAATGAGAATAAGGAACCTGCTCAGAATAATGATAGGGATGTCGTTTTTGTAACTGATGAAATGGATGAGGGGATGTGGAAAGAAGCACTTCGAAAAATCTCATAATTATTGGCCGTAATGAAAGGTAGATAGTGAATTGTTGTGTGGGTTTGATAGTGCAAGAAACAATAGGTATTTTGGGATGAGGTTATTAGCAAGGAGGAGTAATAGGTAGAGTGAAAAGTTTGAAGATTGGTAAATCTGCAGGTATAAGATGAAATTACTGGTGAAATGATCAAGAAGCGAGTGAGATGTGATTGATTGGATTTGAAGTTGTGTAATAAAGCGTTTATGAGGGTATAGTTCCGAGGGATGGAGGAGAGCAGTAAATAATACCCTTATATAGGGTAAGAGGAGATAAGGGGAAAACTCGTAGAAAATTTAGGGCAATTAGCTTTATTGAGTAATTGTAGGGAAGAATATATGCTGTGTTTTTGGTCGAAAGAGTGATGTCGAGTGACTGATGGTGAAGAACAAGGTAGGTTTTAGAGTGTAGAGGATGTGTGGATCAAATCTTTACATTGAAACAAATGATTGAGAAAATGAGGAGAAGAAGAATAATTGTATCTTAGGTTTGATGGATTTGCAACAGGCGTAGATAGGGTAATAGGAAAGCTCTAAATGGCAAGGTGTTTAGTGATATATTGGTGTTTGGTGGTAGGCTTCTGAATGGAATCAAAAGTATGGTTTGACGATAGTGAGGCCGTGTGTAGAATAAATGGTGTCAAATGAGATTGGTTTACGTATTAATAGTGTGTGAGGCAGGGTTGTGTTATGCTTCCTTGGTTATTTCCATTTGTATAGTTGGATGGGGTTATGACAGAATTAGAGGTGGGGTGGCCGAGAATATGGTGTTAGAATGATGGAGAATTGGAAGAGGAGGGTGCCCTACTATTATATGCGGATGAATTGGTTTTGTGTGGCGAATTGAAGAGAGTTTGATGAGGATTGGTAGAGAGATATTTGGCAGGTGTGTAAAAGGAGGGGTTTGAAAGTAAACGTGATAAGAGTAAGGCTATGGTGTGAGTGAGGACAGGTCTGCAGTGTGAAAGTATGTTAGATGGTGAGAGTCTGGAGCAAGTGTCGAGTTTAAATACTTAGGGTATATGTTTAATGAAAAGGGAACGGATGATGCAGAGTATAGTTGGAAAGTTGTGAATGGCAGGAAGGTGGCTGTGCAAAATTAAATCGTTGGTGAAATGTAAAGGACTAAGTCTTTGGAGTGCGCTAAGGTCTTACATGAGGGTCATAGTTGTTACCCGTGTTATTGTATAGTAGTGAGAACTATGGTCTGAATAGAAGTATAGATCTATAAGTTCAATGGTTCAGATGGACAATTTAGGGGCAGGCTAGGTGTGAGAAGAATTGATAAATGAGGAAAGGAAGTATTAGGGAGTTGTGTGGTGTGAGAAAGGGGTAAATGAGAGAATAATGAAAGTACGTTTTGAAATGGTTTGTCATGTGGAAAGGATGAATGACAGTCAGTTGGTAAGCGGATGTATAGTGGCGAGTGTGTTGGGAACGAAGAAAAAGTGGATCTGAGTCAGTGAACGAATTGAAGGAGAGAAATGAGAGTTGCAGAGGCGAGAATAAAGGTGCATAATACGGAAGTGAATAGCGGGTTTTGTATGGTGTATTGTTAGTGGCCCCACCTGGGCCCAGGGATGAAACTCTTACAGTGGACGATTTACCCAACTAGTGAGGGTTCGTTCTGCGATCCCGTAAGCTCTAGGGTGGATTTTCTGTCTGCGACGAGTTCCCACTAATTAATTGTACAGAGGTGGCGGTAAGGCTGACTTTCTTTTCGACTTTCTTCATATTCTTCTACTGCTTTTCCTTTTCGATGCATGAAACGCTTCTTACCCCCAGTCTTGGGGAAAAGAGGTAGATAAATAATAAGAAGAAGAATATATATATATATAATATATAATAATATTATATATAATATATATATATATATATATATATATTATATATATATAATATAATATATATATATATATTATATATATATAATAATATATATATATATATATATTTATCTCCGGGTGATTCAAAATTATGGTTAAAATTTTTGTGGTAACTGTTAAGAAATGCAAAAATAAAGGTAAAAGTTCATATAAAGATATACGTAATGTGCTTAGTTTTCCGGTCTGGCTTTCTGTATGTGTTTTTTACTAAATATTTTGTATCTACGAAACCAAGTAGGTACAAACCCTATATTTGGGATGAGTACTGCTGCATGTAGTGCTAATGATGGCACAAAAAGGAAGTATCAAATTTACTTTAAATATTTAAAAATGGCGGCCGTTAAAAGTAATTTGAGGTGACATTCCATGAAAGCGGATGACTTAGGTTAAAATTAAGGAGCTAAAAAACACCTATTGTTGTATGCAGAATCCAATGGTATCAGCATTTAATAAGTTATGATATTATATAAGGGAGATGTAAATTTTTAGTAATTTTAACACTCATTTAAATAAAATCTTCCAAACAGCTACTCTTCCATTAAACAGTTTCCAGCACATTGGTTGACCAAACCAACCAATCTTACTGTTACTACAATAAATGCATTGTCAGGTTTGTGTTACTATTCCAATGTAACTCCTTGACTGTGTGTGGTGTGGATCTCTACGTGTTTCATTTTCGTTATCTCGAATATGGATCGAATTACCACGTGTATTCCATACTCTGAAGCTAGCTGGATGCATCTAATGTATGGATGGCACCACTGCAAATTAGTTCTGCAGCAAGAACGTTGCAAGAGAAATCCCAACCGAATTTGTCCAAGGGCAAGGGTTTTTTGCCACTATTCATCACGCCTGTCTGAAACAGGGTATTAGTCCAAAGAGCACACTAATGCAGCCAGACCCCGATCTACTAGGACTGTTGATTAAGAAAATAGTTCTTAATGAATTTTCTGAGCATCCTGAAAAGCACGCGATTATCACTGTAGTTTAATTCGAACCAATCTAGTATTTGAGGGTTACTACACGAGCAACAGTTACAACCTCGTACATCAGGTGCATACGTCTATTGCACGTGACAATGCTCCTCGTGTTGTTATTTGCAAATGGTTTTTTTGAACAAATTATTGGACCCAAAACTTTTTACGAAGGTTTTAATTACTGACGGAGGCTCTACTTTATCAAGAACTGCTATCGTTAACGGTTCATTATCGAACACATTTAGCAAACGAGAATCCCATGCCATTAACAGAATCGTTCAGATCAGTTTTCAGTAAACATTTGGGCAGGAATTTCACATGATCATGTACTTCTGTTCGAAGCTTCCTCCCAGGCTTAATGGCATAATCTACTTAAACATTTTGAAACATGAGCTCCGTACTTGTTTGGATGATGTAACTCTTCAGTCTGCGCAAAACATGTGGTTATGCATGATGGTGCTCTTGCACCTTTAAGTGCAGCAGTTTCGTGCAACACTGAGATGAGACTCTTTCCTAATCATTGGATAGGTTGAGGTTCCCCAGTTCCGTGCCAGCAAAGGTCCACCAGACCTAAATCCTTTTGGATTATTCCTTTGGGGATATCTAAAGACCTTAGTATACTCTTCTCCAATTGACACCATTGAAGACCTATATTAAGGATTATGAACGGAAATTGAAACGATAAAAGACTAGCTGGAATATTGAACGGGTCAAACATCGATGAGAAGATCCTGGACGAGTTGCATTGGGAAACACAACAGAGGTTCATTTCAGACATCTATCTTTAGGCTTTGATTATATTTGTAGGTGCTTTAGAAACAGTAGTGTTTATGTTGTACAAAATTAAACCTATCATACAAATAATAATGTTTATTTACACCTCTATTCCGAGAGTTATTCATTCCTCAAATACTTTAACGCCCGCCATTTTTAAATTTAGAGTTTGTAACTTACTTGGTTTTGTAGATGCAAGATATTTAGTAAAAAACACATACAGAGAGCCCGACGGAAAACTAAGCACATTACGTCATACTTTATAGAACTTTTTTACCTTTATTTTGCATTTCTTACCAGTTACCAAAAATTTTAACCATAATTTTGAATATATATATATATAGGTATTATATATATATATATATATATATATATTATATAATATATATTATTATATATATATATATATATATATATATATATATATATATATATATATATAAAAGGCTGTAGCCAAGGGGGGGGGGGGTTCAGGGGGTTTGAACACCACCACCCTGAAACCTATTTAAACTATCAAGAAAAAAAAAATTCTGATTTGAATCTCTTAATTTTAATTTATAAGAACAATAAATATACTAATCAAAGCAAATTAAGAGTACATATTAATAGAAATGAGTAAAACATATTTATGGCTCGTGAATATTCCTTAGGTTTAATGGCTGTTGAAAGCACAGAAGGAGAATCTGAAATGAAAGTAATATTTCGAAGGTTGAAATAAATAGCGACTTCTTAATTGGATAACGACATGATGGTGGAGCACCAGAGAAGAAAAGTTTTATATAAAAGTGTTCAAGCTGTTGAAAATATACAGCGCCTTGCACATTCAGTGATATTGACGTTCATATGAAGTAAAACACATTATGAAAACAATAAAAACACCTGGGCATTATTTTTGTTTTCAAAGACGAAAACTATTTTAAAAGAAAAAGTCTTTCCTATTTTTTCTTTTAGTTGTGGTAACTGTGTATCTCATAAGTTGTATCAATATGTGAACGAGAACAAAGACCTCTTAATTTGTTTTGATGTATTAAGAATACTGCATGTGACACAGGCTTCACACAAGAGTATGTTATCCACTTCCCAAGTAATTGCGTTTGTATTGGAGACAATGCCAGATTTAGCCAATTTGGCTTAAATCTGGCAACCTTAGCTACTTTAGTTTTTGGCTACTTTTAGTGACTTTTGGTAGTACTTATGTTGTATTTAGCATTTTTTCTGGTACCCTATCCTTTTATGCTATGACGTCACTATTTTCTTAAGTACTTAAGTACACTTGTTAAGTACAATTTCCAAGTGTACTTACCAATTGTTGTTGTTGGTTTGAGTTAGGGGTAACCGATGGTGCTGGTTTGATTGCCAGGGTCGCCATCGCGATTGGGTTTACCCCCGTGGTCACATTGCGTGGAATCTCACTGAATAGCTCGGTAGTTCATTGTATAACCCATTCTCTTCGAACGCGCGAATACTCTAACACATACACCTCAGAACACCATTGATAGACTGACATGACCAGCGAGGTAAAATTATATACATATGACGTCACTCCCAACTCTAACGTATGACTTCATTTCATTTTTCCGAACTCGTTATATTTAATTTTTAAAAATGATCTAAAAATCACCCTTTTGGATTCAATCATGTTCCCCGCCGACTCTGGATTCGAACTCTCATCGCTTTAGCTATCGGTATTTACTTTAACCACTAGGCTACTGATGACGAGTTATTACGATAAATATATAAATTTATGAATTCTTATCTGAAATTGAACATTTTTCAGAAGTTGAAGGTTGACTTTTTTACCTATGGTCGGTTAGTCATTCAATCAATACACACACGTACTTTCCTTTTAATTCATCATGGGTATTATATATATATATATATATATATATATATTATATAATTATATAAATTAATTATAATTTATATATATATATATATATATATATATTATATTAATCTGCCTGGCCCACCTTATTGGAGGGCCACACTGCTTCTAGAAACGGCCGCCGCCTCCGGGCGGTTCCACAGGTCGATGAGAGAGGATATAGAGACGGTACGGGGGCGTCGAGGGCAGGGCACTCCAGAAGGAGGTGCTCCATTGGTGTCCTGGGATATATGACATCTAGTGCAGATGGGGGAAGCAACGTTGTCAAGTTGAATCTGAATTTATATTGCAAAAGATTTGGGTGGTGACCTGATCTGCTCCGGCGAGGGTTATTTGGTCTCTTCTGGACAGAGGTTCTTCTGTAGGGGAGATGTTTTGGGATGGGGTGTTTAGTAGATTGTTGTTTGGGCGGTTTTGTAGGATATGTGTTATTTAATTGTGTATGGATGTGGGTGGCCAGCACCTATTTGGGGTGGGGCGGATGTTGTTGTAGATATATGATTAAAGTTTGGCTGTGAGGAGGGAGGGAAATTTAGTCTATGTCGGGGGGGGGGTTGGAGAGTATTTGGTGGCATGTAAATGCTGGATGGGGGTTGTTTTGGTACATCCAGTGATTATTCTAAGGGCAGTGTTTTTGTGTAATGTTTAATTGGATGGGAACCATGCGGGGGAGGAATAGTTTATATTTGTTCTGAGGAGTGTTTGTAGATTGTGGTAAGGGTGTTTTTTCTGTCGCTGGAGTTGTGTTGGGAAGAGGGTTTGGAGGGTTGTTTTAATTTTCCCGTTTTGTTTGAGGATGTCATTTGCCGAGTGGGGGGGGGGGAGAATGTCGATAGTCTGTCGTAGTGAGTCCTAATATTTGGGGTTTTGTTTATCGGGGAGGGGGTTGTTGTCAGGAAGACTATTGGGTGGAATGTGGATTGGTGACGGTCTGTGGTTAGGTACAGTGATGGAAGATTTAAGGGGGAGGCTGTCATTCTGTTGGTGAGTAACCAAATTTTCTAATTATTGTAGGTATTCTTGGGTGTTGGGTGCTTATTTACAAGTGATGTTGAGAGATGAGAACTGATATTGTCTGCGTATTAATTAGTTTGGGTGGATTATGGTAGGGTGGGCAATTCTTTGCTGTGAAGAGATTGAGAGGAATGGAGAGAAAATGGCCTTGTGGTACGCCGTTTTTGTAGTTTAATGGAGTGTGAAAAGGTGTTTTACGGAGGACTCCTGGCGTATTCGATTGGTGAGGAGTTTGAGAGTACTTTTTGTTCATTGTTTTGTCTGGGGGAATTGAAGGTTTTTTGTAAAGGTGTATGTTGGGACAAGTGTGAAGGGTTTGTTTATTTGATGGCTTGAGTAGGACCTTGTGTGATGGGCGATTGGTTGAAGCCATTATAATGTGTTGGTGAGGCGGAGTGAGGGCTGTTTGTTTGAATGATTTGCCTTAAATCGTGTGAATTCGGAGGGTGATGTGGTGGGGATATTTTTGTTTAATATTGTTCTCATCAGTTTGCTGATGGTGGAGAGGAGAGAGATTGAGCGATAGGAGGGGGAGTTGGGGTCTTTTTGGGTTTGTTTGGAGAATGAAAAAAAATTGGCTTGTTTCCAAGATTGGGGGCATAATAATTTGAGTTTTCAAGGATTTATTAAGATTTCTGTGATGAGGAAATCGCTCTTCTAGAAGATGATGTAGCTTATGACATTCACGTCTGGACCTTTGCTGGTGAGTTTTTAGGGTTTCTGATTGTCCTGATATCATGTTGGTTGTAAAAAGAGGTGGAGGGTTGTGTCTGAGGAGCTTTTTAGAGTTGTTTTTTGTTAACTATTATTGGGTGGTGTTGGTTTACGGGAGATATAAGCATAGTGTTTTGCGAGGCTGTCTGCTTGTTGTCTTTGAGGAAGGGAGGGAGTTGTCGGGCAAGGATAGGGGGGTTCGTGTGAGGGAGGGGGGGTTGTTTTGCGAATTGTTTAAGTTTTTTGATAACCTACCAGGTTTTCTTATATTATCTATACGTGAGATGTTGCTTTGTAAGTATTCTGTGTAAACTTTTTTATATATATATTATATATATATTATAATATAAAATATATATATATATCATATAAATATATATATATATATATATATATATATAATATCATCTATATATTATATATATATATATATATATATATATATATTGTTTTTTCAAAGTTCTACTGGTAATAATTTTGTCTTCTAGTATTAGGTATTTCGGAATGGAGAACACAAATTTCAGATCTTTTTCCCAAAATTTTGAAGGTGGGACCCCCTTTCAGGGGTCCGATACCTTTTTACTTTAACCCATTTTAGTGACTTTAATGAGTAGGTGCCTTCATACATGCCAGCATGTCAGTGAATGGTGTCACACACACACATCCACCAGAGTTTTTGAGCATCTACGTTCGATATAGGATGGAGCTGTGTCCCTAAACTTGGAAATGCTCATAGATAGATAAAATTTGATGAGTGCATAGAAGATGCTGAATGAAATAGAGTACTATGCTTAACTTAAGCACCGGTTCATGTGAGTAAGAACGGTGCTGTGCGGTACTGAGTTAGTAAAATGTACTTAACACCATAATATTAGGGTCCTTATATAGGTTTTTAATAATGTAGATTCCGATTTTGTGGGTTTCATAACCAGTAAATGAGTCAGATGTTCCCACTGAAAAAAGAAGAAAAACATAGATTTCATAACGGATAAAGATGGAGGAAGGAATATGATGGAGTAAAAAGTCTCATATGCGGGATCTGATGAATCATTGTATGCGCCAATGCCGGAGCAGGAGCAGGCGCCAGAGTGGAATTCTGGCTCCAGACACATATAGGGTCAAATGGAGGCAATGCCAGATTTAGCCGATTTTGGCTTAAATTTAACAACCTTAGCTACTTTATTTTTTTGGCTACTTTTAGTAACTTTTGGTAGTACTTGTGTTGTATTCAGCCTTTTTTCTGGTACCCTACCCTTTTATGCTATGAAGTCACTGTATTTGCATTTGTAAATGCATTTGGGCTCGTTGAAGCATGTGGAAACTCCTGGGCTGAAGTTATTGTATTTCAAATAGGTATTTCTTTCATTATGAATTAGTTGTAGTGATCCGTTTAACACTTCGGCTTTAATTCCAACCCACATAAAAATGCTGTAATCAGTAGAACATACCTAAAAAAAATGTCCTAGCAGATGATACAAATGCTTGATTTTCTTCTTCACTCATTGGAGCTGTAATTTCATGCTTCGAAGTTCAGCACAAGTGAGAAGCATTTTTAAAATCTCTTTGTTCCGAGAAAACAACATAATCATGGAGGTTCACAACATGGACAGAATTTTTTAAAATGTTTGTGAAGTTTGCGGAATCATCAATTCTCCATACCTTATCAAATGTGAGATGATCATTCTAAAATTCTAAAGCGTCACAAGTTCAAAGAGTTTGAACCAAAGCATGAAACAAATTTCCGGATAAAATATAGTTAGCAAAGCAACCATAAAGTTTTTTCTAAAGCAATTCCACCGAAAACTACATCTTGCTCATCCTTGCTTTGAATTTGTAGATCGATCTCTTCCGCAACAAAGGGAAATATCTAGAGGAGGCAATACTACGAATTCCTAGCTCATTGGTAGAGCACGCGCT
>JABUQX010051823.1:37500-60583 GCA_015478945.1 Trachelipus rathkii
GGTCATATTTAAATAACTTAAAATATCTTAACTTTCTAGAGCTAATTCTACCTATATTTTTATAGGGTTTCTAATTTAGGTCTTAATCTTAGGCCAACTCTAAGATTCTAAGTTCTTATCTTAGATTCACATGCAGATTTGCCAACACCCGTCTTTGTCTTAGGACAAATCTTTGTCTTCAGACAGTCTTAATCTCCTCAAGTCTACATAAAAGGAAATCTTAAGTTTTTAATCAAAATTCTTCTTTAAATCTTAATAAGTCACCTCGTGACTATTATCCCAACTAGTTACCAATTGTGGGTTTACGACCCCCGTAACAATTTACCCTGTCTCCGTTGTGGTTGTTTCCCAAATGTATACATCCTGTATCAGGAACAACCTCAAGAATAGAATAGTTTAATTATTTAAGTTAAATAAAGAAATTATAAAAATTAGGAAGCATACTCCAAAATAGTACTGGAGTTTGATATCGCTTTCTTAAACTCTAAAGCTATCCCATTAATTAACCCGGATAACTGATGAATGGAAATTAACCATAACTCTCCTACTTTTGTTTGTATATATGTGAAATAAACATATCCTTTTACTTCTTTCATTCTCCTCTCCTACCTCTAAAAAACCTAATCTTCTACCAGTGATCTGCACATATCACAATACAGGCAGCATTCAGAGGAAGCCCGTGGTCCCACTTTTTATCCTGCTGTTATCAAGAAAGCTTGAACGGCTCTATATAGGCTTCAGACTTTGGGCAAATGCAAAGAGGCCTTAATGATATCTCCCTCAGGTAGATACTAAAATTCTTTTGCATTTTCTCACAATTACTTAAGTTTCGTAATAATTTATTTTTCATTCTGGAGGTCAAGTGACCGTAACTATTCATTTCCTTATCACTTGGTCTCCACTACATAAATACAAGAAAATAAAAAGTGGCACCCGAACAGGGACCACGTGTCTTGTTCGGTGCTCTCGCCGCTGAATTGTGATTTTAGATCACTTCGCCACTCGTCGCCTCACCTCACAATACAGTATAATTAAAAGACATTATCCTTATAATTCTTCCATACTGTCTTAATATCCTTTATATCATATCTGAGCATTCTTCCTTAAGCTTGAATGAGTCTGAAAGGAATGTATTAAAGAGCTCCTTATTTTATATGACTTAAATTTTATATTAATGAAATTTACTGAAGTGAATTATTATTACTTTATTATAGTAATAATCGAAAAACTGTAACTATCATAAAACTGTAACTTAATAAAGTTCCTTAAAAATCTTAACAAAATGGTTGAACAAAGCGATCCCCGTGGTGAATCTCAACTTGTTGATTATCTGCAAGTGTCAACTGAATATGTGACTTAAGAGATCACTACTGATAATTTAATTGATTCTCCCATTCATGGGGGATTTTAGATTCCGATAGGATTTGCTCAACTTTACTTAATTTTAACACTGTGATTATGGATCAGAAAGGTTTTTGGCTAGGTATTACATAAAGTATCGATTTCCGGAAGGTCTTACGAAACCGTCCAATACATGTCTTCACTCCCTAATGACTGCCGCTTCGATACCATCTCTATAAAGATGAGGATTTCAATCGTTTAAATGCTTCAGAACAGGATATGAATCATAAGTCGTACCCTGTATCCTACTATATTGATCCTATTCCAAAACAGCGATGCATAACGTATAAAAAATCTTTTATTCTTTCACTCAACTTTTACGTTATAAATAATTTTTATCTAAGGACAAACACACATAACACATTGTATTAACTTCCATCATAAACAAAAGTTGATATGTATTGGGTGATGCTCTTCTACGCACATTGGAATTTCATTATTCGAGACTCGACTATATCTTAAGGGGTAGACCTGTAATATAACTAGAACTGGCTTAAATATTTCTTTTCTTACTTATTTAAGTGGATTATTGAGGCTTACGTCCAGTTTCATTATCCCAAGCTTATCACAATGGTTTAAATTTACTATCGGATATCAGAATATACATGCTGGTCTTCTTATGTGTACGGTTAGTCATACCTAAGGAGATAGTAGAATTATATTTTCACCAGTTGATGATACCCTCAAATAATGGCTGAGAAAGAGGAGAGAAAGGAGTCTTATTTAACAATACCTTTTGCTTCATGCGATGTTACAAAAATGAATGAGTAATCGCCTTCTTAGCTTTACAGATTAGAACGTTTTGGCTAGCATGCATATAATGGACCTAGACATGAGTGGACAGAATCTCTCTCGACTGATTTATAGTGCCTTTTTCTGCAAAATAGTAAAGTGTTAAATGAGTATAATAAAAAAGTAATATCAATATACTTGGACTATAATATCTTTGTCGATATCGTAGGGTATCTGATTTATATATAGACCTAAACACAGAATTGTTTAATTTTCGCATTTTTATTACTATACGAAATTCAGAATAATTCAGGTAAATCTAACTTACTTTATATTTCATTTCTAAGGGTTTTACTCTTAATTCTTCTAAAAATTCACTTCTTATAAGAACTAGAATATATAAATTTCTATAATCGCTGAGGGTCGTACGGTCTCATTTTCGGTGCTCATCATATCGAATTGACCGATCGAAAAATCGAATTTACTCTAACCCGAGAAGCTTGTAGACCGAGAAAAGTTGGTTCTCATATTAGTGGGGGATTACTCTAAAAGATGCAGCTACGCATCGAGGATAGGAGTGCAAGTAGTGTAAAGAGGTAGGGTCTCAGAGAGAGAGATTGATGGGGGAAAGACCCCGCGGACGGGAGATAAGGTGATAGAAGTAAAAAGACATAATTACGATGAAAGAGTGTTAAAGAACTCGAACAATGAAGAAAGAAATATGAAGATTTAATCGTGATATTTTTAAAGAGGAGAGGGGGGGGAAGATGTTACGTTCTTGACAGTCTTATTGCACTCTATCATATATTACTTAGTGTTATTTCCAGAGAGACGCGCGAGCTATAAATGATATTCACAAAAGACGAAGAGTAGTCGACTATTTACACATCCGCGTACGCGAGAAAATAATTGGTTGGCGGGTAATGAAGAGATTAATAATGAAGTAAACGATTCAGCACAGTTGTTAGAACAGTTTTGCAGTACCAAAATTGAATGTAAGCAATAAGAATATATCATTAAATACTGATTAATGAGTGGAGGAATATCGTTAACAAATGAAGAATAAATAGTCTTCGACGACATTTAAAAAAAGACTAACAAAAACACACCAAAAAAACTTAAATAATAAACATCCTAATATATAATATAAGTGATTCTAGAATAAGATAATACTTATCCGTAAATATGAGATATAATGAGTTTTTGTAATAACTAGTAAATAATAGTATATAGTAAGGAAAAAACTTATGTAATCATAGGTAAAATGTTATAATTAAATGTTGGCTTCATCTGCAGTCATATCGATTATGGGATAACGAGTGGGAGCTGCACTCAGCTGCTCAAACTAATAGTCCATTCTGTATTGATATATCTAAAGTATATATTAATGGTCTTGGTATAGGACAATTAGTTACTCTCATCAATTCTCCACCATCATAGTTCAGCTATCGGATATTATATCACATAAAAAAGATGTCTATTACTAAATTTTAAGGGTAAAACACTTCTTATGATTCAATTTTAATTTTAACATTAAAATTATATATTAAACCAATGTTAATAAAATAATATAATATAGGAACATAAAATAAATATAAACAAAATATATAATATATAATTATATAATATAAATTAATATAAATAATATTAATAATAAAATAATATAATATATTATATATAAGGATGGGTGAATTAAGGGTTGGTTTGGAAATATGGTTTAAGAAAATTATTTGTAATATAGGTCTATGTGAAGCAAACCTTTTTGAGATTATGGGAAGTTTATAATGCTTTTTAATGAGAAAGGATTCTATTAATCGATTTTCAGTTCGAAGGGATGATGCAAATAATTTTCTTAAAACCATTTTCAAATAGACAATTAATTGCGCTAGTTATTAAAATTTTGAAATGACTATTTCTTTTAATTACACTTTTTTTTTTTTTTTAGAGTATATTTTCCTTTTTGTTTTATCGTGTTTAAATATTTTGTTTCCATTTAGTTTCAATATTATATTTATGTTTTTGTTTATATTTATATATTTTGTGTTTTAATAAATTTCTATGTTATATTTATATTATGTTAAATTTTTTTTTATGGCTTTATTAACTATATTATATTATTATTTTTTTTGTTTATATTTATTTTTAATTTCTATATTTAAATTATATTTTATCTATGTTTATATTTATATCTATATTTTTATGTTATGGGTATTTTATTATTATTATTTATTTTGTTTATAATTTTTTAGAGTATATTTTCTATTTGTTTTATTACATTGTGTATATTTATTTTTATTTATATTTATGTATTATATTTGTATTTAATTTGTTTATTTTATATATTTATTTTTGTAGTTTATATTAATTAATTATGAATTGTATTTATTTATTTATTCAATGCTTAGATCATGTGATAATTAATTTATATTTTTTTGTTACGTAACATCATTGTGATATTTTTTTGTGATTCTACTTACAATTTTGAATGTATTTATTTTTATATTATGTGATATAGTTTATTAAATTATATTTTATTTTGTTTATATAAGTGCTTTGATAGTTAATTTAAACAGAAAAGATTATCTTTATACCGCACCAATATTTTTTGCTTTGTAGGTTACTTCTTATTCCATTTGCTTTTTTTTTTCTTTACATTTATTTTTGCTGGGTCTGAAGAAGACCGAGGGAGTGTCGAATGTAACGATGATATATATGACTACCTAATCATTCTCTTTTAATATGTTAAATATACGATTAAGTGTTAATTTTCTCTATTTTTCTTTTTTTAACAAATTCTTCAATTATTTTTTTTTTTTTTATATTTTTTTTATTTATACAGAGTATTACAATAACCGCGCACGGGCAGAGCCCTAATCCAGGAGGAGGTGTACTCATTTAACGTCAGAGGATGAGGAGCACCCAGGAAGAAAAGCTCATTCTCACCCGACTAGATTGCGACCTCTTCGCTGGTTTGGCGATGCTTATTCCACATGCGCTATGGGAGCTTTTTATATACATAATAAATCATAACATTATATTATATTATCTAAATATTAATATATTATATATATATATTATATATATATTAATATATATATATATTATATTAATATATATATTATATATATATAATTTATTAATAATTAATATATTTTTGCACCCTGGTCACCTTTATTGGAGGGCCATCACTATTTGTCCTCAGAAGCCGGAATGTGATTGGGTTCTACAGGTCGGAATAGAATTTTCAGACAGGTGGTAGGGGGCGGTCGAGGGGGGGCACTCCCCAGAAGGCAGTGTCTCATTGTGTTGGGATATACGAATTAGTGAGATGGGGGATATAATAGTTTGTCAAGGTTTTGAATTGATTTTACTTTGCAGTAGTTTGGGTGGTGCATGACTGCTCCGGCGAGGTTAGATTTTGGTTTCTTCTGGAAGTTGATTCTTTTGTAAGGGACGGAGTGTTTTAGTGGGAGGTGTTTTTAGATAGATTTGTTAATTTAGTAGTAATAAGGCTATTTTGTGATATGTAGTTATTGTGTTAATGCTTGTGAGCCAAGAATATTTGGGGGGGGGGTGAAATGCTGTTTGTATGAATGAATTATATATCGTTTGGCTGTGAGAGGGGGGATTTTAGTTATCTGTGTTGGGGAGGGGTGGGAGTATTGTGGCATGGGTGAGGTTTGATTGAGTGTTTTTGAAATTGAGTGTATATACCATTTAATAGTGGGTGTGTATGGATGAGGTGTGTCTAGTCATGTATGCTGGTGGGGGTTGATTTTAGTATCAGTGATTTCTAAGTGCAATGTTTTGGTTGTAATGAATTTATTTTAATTGATTGTGATAGTGTAAGGTCTACTGCTAGTGGGGGCTGTTTATATATTTACGTTTGGTGCGATTGGTTGTCTTGTGAGTAGGGTGTTTTTTGTCGCCTTTATGTGTTTGGGCGTTGTAGTTATACGGGTGTTTTATTGGGTTCGGTGTCTTTGGTTGTGGGGGGCGTTACTGCGTCGTCATGAAATAAATCATATAATAATTTTTAATTTTGTGTGAAGTACTTAATCCATAATAGAAATAATTCTTCCTGTGTAGTGTTTGAATGGCTTGTACAGGTTGAACAGGTGTGAAATGAATAGTGGCTTTATACAGATATTAGTGAGAAGATGTAAGATTTAGAGAAGTAAACAATAGGGTCTAGAGAGAAAGTATGGAGAGTTTGTTGTGGAAGTGGTAAGCTTTCAAGGAAGAGGGGTTTCTCTTAGACCCTGTTAATAACAGAAGGTTAAAGAGATAGTAATGTGAGGTTATATTACAACAGCGTGAATGGGCTTCATAAGTTTAGATGAATTATGTTTGATTTGATTAAATTAGAGTATTTGATGAGTTCTTGGTTTTAATTAAGCATTAGTGAATGTTATAGTAGATCCTGCGACGATTGCTGATGATCTTGTGTTTTGGTAAGATGTCGTGACAATCGGAATCTGTAGTTTTGTGAGATAACGAAACGAGGTCCACTTCTAGAATGTAAATACAACAGAGAACTGCATTTTGTCTATACATAGGTGTCTGTATGAATATCTGAGACGTATGTCATCCCATGCTTTCTACCACATTCTAAAGATCGGATTGAAGAAGAAGTGTCTGGGAGTGACAACTTCTCGAGAGAAAATGTGCTGGTGTTTGAGGTAAAGATGAAACCTGTGCGGGCAGTTTTGTTGGTTGTTGTGCTGTGAACCGAATCTATTCAGTATAGTAGCATCAACAGACTGAGTTCTTGTTCGGAGGGCCTTTTAACAGCTGACTTATCTAAAGCTTGAAACATTTGTTGCACCTTCATATCATTTTTGACTTCATCGTCAAAGAATGCGAAGCACCAGCTCCGCTCGTTCCCAGTGTATTTATCTTAACAGTGTCTCGATCAGTTGACTTGTTGTAGCAACTGAGATATCTTCTTTTTCGTCATTAATGCCGTATAGTCCTGGAGGAATTGCAGGTCAGTTCTTTGTGATTTTGATGCACTAGGTGCTGCAAACCAATTGTCGCACATAGCAGAGAATGACTTGCTAAATCCGACCAGAATTTTTTTTCAATCCAGTGAGTTTTCTTTTCTTAGTCATCTTTGAGTTTGCTCTGAATAGTTTAACCATTTTTATGGCATAATAAAACTCTGTAGACACTCACATAGCTTGACAGATGCCATTAAGCATCCTGGTTTTCACAAAAAGAACTCCTTTAGGAGGAATCGCTCTCAAAAGACATTATTGATAGTCAACGGCGAGAAAGTTCAGCGAGAAATCTTTGCTTTGATGACAATTTCTTCAATTCCTGTTGCAGAACAGCAACTATTATGTCTTTTGCTTATGCTAATCTCGACCTTTAGGTATCTGCATAATTGTGTCTGTCATTTATTGTTTTCCCAACTGGTCTGGAAATCGTTTACAGCCTGTGTCTCTGGTCGCAGCAGGTGCTAACAAGGTCACGTGTCAATACAAATCCGAGAAAATAATAATTTCATAAATTGATGTCGACAGGCTACTTGAAGCAGTGATAGCCCAAGCTTGGATTCTATTATATGTCTATGGGCTTCCTTGCAATTATTAACAGTATTAGCTGGCAGTGGTGACAAACACATGGCCATATATAGATATATTTTTCAAGTTCACAATAATTCCAACAACAATTCAATTATACAGTAATAACAATAATGCGAATGCTCTCTTTCCTGCAGTTTGAGGGACGTCTATAGAGAGTTAATTGAAATTACTTTAACTGCTGAATACTAAATAATTATAAGGTAACCTCTCTGTATTTGTGAAAACAGTGATATCTTTAAATTTTCCATCTCCAAATGTCTGCTCTCTTGCTAATGTTGCAAAACTCTGTTTGATTTCCTCAGCTATTTTTTTTACGTAGGCGCTTCTTTTCTCTCTGCACAATGTTACTTCTACTCAAATATCTGTCTGTCTATCAATCATCAAGTACTCCAATGGGCCTTAACAGTAAATGCCAACGCCATAAAAGCACTGCGATCACTTTATTTTTGTCATGTCCAGTGTCATTGCCACAGCAGGTGTCACAATACGCTTTTTTCTTGAACTTTCCACTAGATGAATGAAGGTTTGGGTTTGGGTTCAATCTACTATAATGTATGGTGTGAAATCTAGCATTAGAAGTTGAATATCCGCTAGTAAGAACTTTGAGCTGAATTCTAACATAAACTACACCATTTTCTTCTTCCTTAATCTCTATCACGTTTTGTTTGCGCTTTCAATCTCTCCTCTCTTTCGTTTTCTAGCTTCTCTAGCAAGAGCTTTTATATCAATTGTGCCTATGTAGCACGTTCTACCTTTTCTCTATGAGACTGAACCAAGATAATTTTTATCTAATGCCTCAACCTGTCTTTATTTGAAGGTGCATCCATTGTGAGCCATATCGAAAAGGTCGTTAAACTCTGTTAAGGGACATTTTCCACTTTTGTTGGAAATTCTATTCTGCACATTGTGTTTTAGGATTTTCGTATTTGCTGATACTCTCATTGCAAGCTCATATTTTGTAACCATATTCGTTTGCTTTTGTGGAAATTTATTTCTTATGCTCCAAATGGATACAATTTTCATCATGAATTACCGAAATACATGGCTTCTCATTAATGGTGTTCTTTTTCATGAGAAAAGTAAAAACACACGCCGTCAAAAAACAATCTCAAAATATGAATAGCATTTGTTTTCACTAATATTGTCGATTGATTGACTGACCAATGTGATATAACTCACTTTTCCTCAAGAGTAACTGCCATGATTACAAAGGTATAATTTAAGCAAAGAACAAACCAAATAAACGTGCTGTCACAACTGTAATCTCACTCGTATCAACGCGTCGAGTTGCCAGCTTTGCCAATTCATTCAGTCTGGCGCAAGCCACTAAATGTTTGTACTCGTTTCTGAAATTGCTTGTGCGAAGGCTTTTTCACAGTCACTGAAATAAAATGGAGGGTAATGCATTTGTCAAAATACAAAAATAAAAAAATCCCCCTATAAATTGGGCCGGTCTAATTATATATATATAATATTACGTATATATTAAATATATTTATATATATCTACAATATTATACTATATATATATAATATATATATATTATATATACTATATATCAATAAAAATATATTATAATATATAATAAATTAATATATAATTATATATACTGTAAATGTGCTGGAAAGTTATCGATTGATTTTTTTGTGTTGGTGGAAGAAGGAGATGTTGAAGTAATGTGTTGGACCTAAATTAAAGTCAGTGGATGGTTTTTGATGAATGTGTAATCTAAATTTGAAAATCGAATTTATTGGTTTGTTTCGTATGATAAACATCTCAAAGGTAATGTGAGTGGGGCGCTATGATGTGAGAAGAGATAAAAGGTTGAGATTAATACGGTGAAAGGATAAAGTATAATATAATTGGGATAAAAATTATATAGAGAGTGAGTAAGTTATAAGTGATTAAACTAAGGTAATACATGGATAATATGTTTAGAAATAAAACGCTCTGCAAAATGTAAATAAATATCAGTTGTATAATGTATGAATATCAAATTTGAAACTGAACCAATCTTGGAGCAATAATATAAGAATGGATAAGCTAAATTATGTTAAATAGCAGTGCAAATAAAGAAGAATTAGTTGGAGTGCTAAGTGATATGTAAGTAAGCTATAATGTTAAAATACCTATATAGTTAGGAGTTGGTTGGATCATGAAGTATATAGTAGTGAAGCAATAGCGGTTTATATAAAATAAGGATAAAAATAAAAAAAAGATAGCGTTGAGTTTTTATGCATCTTTATATAATATATTATATATATATAACTTAATAAAAAAAAATTAGTGTTTTCTAAAAATTAAGAAAAGAAGATTTGAAATTTTTTAAGTATTTTTAAAAGCCCAAGAGGAAAAAGAAATTACTAAAAGGGCAGATAACAATAAGGTAAAACAACAAGAGGTATAATGAACCCACCCGCTTATGGAATAGCCTAGAAAGGTTAAGCCGATATGGGGACTTTACAAGGATAAATTAGGCACTGCTCTTCTTTCGGAAAGTACAGTCGTCAGAAAAGATATACCAGATATGAGTAACTTCAGGGGACAGCTGCTTATGAAATGAGCTTTTTTTAATCGACGTTATATTGAATTAGTGGAAGATTTGGCTACGCCTTTGTAACTGATTGATATATATGGAAGTCTCGCTGAGGGGATGGTGTGAAAAGACCTTCAAGAAAATCTGTGCAAGAAATTTTCTGAGAAAGCAGTAATATGGAACTTTGTTAGGTGAGGCCTCATTTGAAAATTGCATAGTGTGGGTCTGATGCGTGCAAAAGACAATGACCCATACGACTTTATAACCATTTGGTGGATTAAGATTATTTAGCAAAAAAGGAGAGCCAAGGTAATCCCGAGAGTAGTGAGAAAGTTGAAAAATATTAAATCATAAGAAAAAAGGTAAATAATGATGAAAAATCATCTAGAGATAAATGACTGAATCAAGAACAAGTGGAAAGCCACGCAGATGGGATCTTGCATATGAGATATTGGAGGATTTAGTAGTAAAATAAAGCAGACTCATTATGGGAGGTATCAAAGTTTTCCAAGGAATGAAGGTAGGCAGAAGAAGGCTTTACAATAGTACAGCCCCGAGACGCGCGCGAAGCCTACTTTACTAGTGTATAAGCCAGTTGCGAGATAAAGGGAGGATAAACTGTCGAAAGTGTATAGGGAGTAGTATAAGAAATTTATTTAGAGGTGTTCGTAAGGGACGAGAATATATGGTGGCTAAAGTAGTTGTCAAGAAGAAGGGCATTTCGAGTAGAGCGAAGAAAAACTAAGTTTAGGGCCTCGAGAGAACAAAAGTGCGTTTAAGGAGTGGTACGAGGATGGTGGTGGAATCAAACTCTTTACAATTAAAAACAAATGATTGAGAAAAATGAAGGAGAAAAAAGAATAATTTGTATTTTGATGAAATATTTTATGGATGAAGTGTGCAATAAAACGGTAAAGAGAAAGGAGTGCGTTCAAACATAGCAAGAAAGAGAAAAATTGGGGTATTTATATTTATGGTGTTGGTTGGTAGTGCTTTCTTGCAATTGTGAATCAACCTCTAATGGTATGTATAGAGAGATATTGTTTGGAGGCAGTGTGTGAAGAATAAAAATGTGTCCATAGGTTGAATTTGGCTCTTATTTATTAATAGGTGGATCCGTTGTGAAACTACAAGGGTTGTGTTATAAATGTCATCCTTGGTAAATTCACATTTGTTATATTTTAAATTGGAAAATTTGTTGGTGTTATTGAACAGATTTTTATGAGGTTGTGTGGGTCCCTGGTCAGAGAATTGGATGGCTAGAAAAATATGATGGATGAATTGGTTAAATGTTGAGTGGAGGTTATCCCTTACACAATTAACCTATAGTAATAATAGTGGCCCGGATGATCATTGTGCGTTCTGTGTGGGTGAACTTAAACCTGACCAGGAGACCGTTATTGAGATCAGACTCTCGGTAGAGAAGATATTGACAGGCCGTAAAGCTAAGCGAGTACGGCGGCCGGATTACTGAAAAGATAAACGTAGATATAAGATGAATAAGTGTTTAAGTGGTTTGTGAGTCGAGGATATAGCCCTTAAACAGTATATATGGGAAGTTTATGTCTAGTAATGGTGAGCTCAGCTGGAAATTAAAGTGTCTGAGTTTTAAATATTTGGGGTATGTGTTGGATGAGAAGGAACGGATGATAATGCAAGAGTGTAGTAGGAAAGTTGTTGAAATGGTAGGATAGGTGGCTGGTGCACAATTAAATCGTTGGTAAATGTAAAAGGACTAATTGTCTGGAGTGGCGCAGGGTCTTGCACATGAGGTATTGAATTGTTACCCTGTGTTACTTGTATTAAGTAGCGAGACTATGGTCTGAATACGAGTTAGATTCTAATAGTTAAAATGTGTAATATCAGATCTGACAATAATTAGGGGTCGGTGCTAGGTTGTGAGAAGACAATTGATCAAATGAGGAATGAAACATATTAGAGAGTTGTTGTGGTGTGAAGAGAAAAGGGAAAAACGAGAGAATAAATGAAAGTAAATTGATTATAAAATAATTCCTTATGTATGGGAAAGGATGAAATGGGTAATTACGGTTGGTTAAGCGATGTATAGATTTGAGCGTGTTGGGAACGCGACGCGGTTGGGAGACCAGAAGAAAAAAGGGATTGAGTCAGTAAAAGGAATGTTATCTAGAGAGAAATGTGAGTTCTGGCAAAGAGGCGAGATAGAAAGGTGTCATGATAGGAGAGAATGGCGGGGTGTGTAAGGGGTATTGGTTTGGCCCATTTGGTCCAGGGGCTGAAACCATACACTTAAACGACTTATCTTAAACAGTCCCATGAAGCTTCTAGGGTGGATTTTCTGATGCGAAGTTCTTAATTAATTAAATGGTACATAAGAAGGGGCGGTAAAAGGCCTGTGGACTTTCTTTTCGACGTTGTCCATGTTCTCTACTATGCATTTTCTTTTATCCGGATGCCTTGTAGCCACCTTACTCCCAATCGGTTTGGATAAAAAAGGTAGATAAAGAAAGAAGATATATATATATTATATATATTTATAATATAATATATCCATATATATATATAAGTATAGTATTAGATCATATATATATACTATATATATACTATATATAGTATATATATATATATATATATATATATACTATATAATTATATAATATACCGCCATATAATATTATATCCTATATATAATATATATATATATAAATATATATATATATGAATATATATATATATATATATATATATATAAGTTATTAACTTATATAATATATATAATATATATATATAAGCATTCGGGTTCTCATCCTTTCTTTCCTTCCTATACCGCCTCCATAATGTTTTTTTCATTATTAGAGCGGTACATCGCCCCTTCATACAACATATCAAATTCCAATATATTATCATATATTATATATCAATATACTGAATTTAGATATATATAATATGGCGATCCAATATGTATATATAAAATATATAGAGAATAGTATATATACTATATATAATATATATATATAAATATATATATATATACTATACCGCCTATCTATATAGTATGTACCAATGCCCCGGTACACGTATACAAGTTAAGTGTTCCAGGTGTTCGAATCCCGCTGGTATGCCCGGGGCGAGAGTTCAAAAATCTCACTTTTCACATCATAATTAAGTCTTTGTCCTCAGTCTGTAGTGTAAAGATCCAGTGTTCTAATATTTCAGACAAACATATGACAATAAAAAAAAATCTCCTTTTGATAGGGATGATCATGTATATACAATTATAAGCCTATTGCCGGGCTGGCCTTTGTAGTACTAGATTAATTCTATGTCAATGTAATAAGAGAATGAGAATAACCGGGAGCTTAATAAAAGCCTCACGGCTTGAAAAACGATTCTTATATATTGGAGAAGGGTACCAGCTTATGAGTGAGGGTAGCAGAAAACCGGTTACTAGTTTTATACTAAAAAAACCGGCTTGATATGTGACGCGGAGTCCCCCCACCTCCTCCCTCTCACCCCTCGTCCTCCCAAATCAAGTGTTCGAAATCCCGCTGATGAGAGTATAAATCTCCGGAAAAATGTTCTCAATCACTGTTTATATCGCATACCTTTGGGGTCAGCTGGAGCAAGCTGGCCTTTATTATGGAGTAGACTCAGGCAATTATGGGATGAGAACACCCGTGAGCCTTAAAGCTACGTCTTGAAACTTCCCTTTTTTTGAGGGAAAACTGAGTGGGTAGTCCTAGTGGATAAAGGCAAACCTGATCATGCTGAGTTATAGGCTCGTCGATGCAAGAGTCCTCAGTGTTTCAAAAATCCCGCTGATGGAGAGAGAAATCTCCTTTGGACATCATTAAGTCTTCGAACTTATATATATATCATATATATACTATAATAAGTAAATATTTTTTTTTATAATCTATTTATATATATACTTAATAAATAATTGTTATACTACTATATATAATATTATATATATATATACTACGTATTACTATATAATAAAGTTTTAACTATATTACTTATTAACATTAACTACTATACTATAGTAGAATGGAACCAGTATTACTAAATAATAAACCACATTACCTGGTTTATGAATTTATGATCAATGTCGATTCATCTTAACATGCAAGGTTTCAAACACAGATGTTAACTAATTTCAATGTGATCCTTGAGATTGCTTCATGGAGCAGAGTTTTCTAAAATTGGGTTCAAATGACAACAAATATACAACCAAGTTAGGAGCAGCGTGAAGCGTGTTACAGTATTTATTTTTTATATATGCATAATATGAAAACGCTCTTTCGACAAGTTGTGTGCTCGTAAATTTCAATAAATATTTTATTGTTTTTTCACTATGTTCTTGGTACTTTTCTCTCACTGTTGCTCAGAACTCAAGGAGATTTCTTTTTTTGAATTCAGATTGTAGAGAGGAATCGGTTGAAAGTTTAATTAATTTTTCTTTTTCACAAACTGATAATTTTTCTGCCTGTTCAAGGAATAAATCGCTGAAAGGATTTGAAATCCAGTTATCTTCACTATTTCGCTTGGTAAAATAATGTCTGAATGACATTTAAGTCCTTTTAAGTGAGCTATAATACTATTTTTTACTTCAGTTGACATATTCAACTCGTTTTCAGATAAGAAACTAGGAAAATTCTCGAAAACTTCACACTGGTCTTTAAAGATACAGCATTCCCAAAAGTTAAATTTTTTGATCATATACTCAATTTTGTCAGACAATTTAAAGATATTTATGGAACTGTTCTGTAATCCTAAGTTAAGTTTATTTATTTTCAAAAAAAATATCAGACAAGTAGGCAAGCTTTTGAAGCCATTTGACAAATGTATTAAGAGCGCAACTTAAAATGATGATCTTCGAAAAAAACAACCTGAACTTCATGTCTTAATTCAAACAACCTTGTTAGCACTTTTCCTTTTGAAAGCCATCTTAAACTTTATGTGAAAAGAGTAAAATGTTGGTATGAATGCTGTCCATTCTCTTCACTTCAAGTTCAATATCGTCTGGAGGTTTTGTTGGAACTGGCAAGATGATAAACCAAATACTAACAATTCCTTGAGGGACTGGGATTGGAGCTCAAAGCTCACCACTCCCTTCTAATGTTATTGTGGTCTGCCGCTGGTTTGACCTATTCGCTAGAGTTGTCTGTGAATACAGCAATGGCTACAGCTACATGAGGGTAGCACTATTCTTTGATAAACGACCGCGTAAAGCCTTGTGATAACAGCCAAGACCTTGATTTTCCGATCATCTGTGCATACACAACAGCAATTAACCCAGCAACCTTTTTTTCGCAGAACTAACACCGTGAATGGCATTAAATATGATCCTCGCCTTTGCATTCTTTCTTGAGAGGATAGCAACAGTAAAAAGATTTACATTCAGGCTTCTTCGTCAGTCAAATTCGTGCAATAAAGCAAGCAAAATTGACGAGACTGGAAACAGTCTGGGCTTTTCGTCCACTCTATAATGAAAAGAAAGGGACTCTTTTTTTTATCCTTTTAATTACTGTAGATTCAATATCCTCAGACATCTCCTTAATTCTCCGAGAGACTCTTGCTTGAGATGGGAATATTATTAACTTTTTTAGCATAGCCCTCAACGAACAGACACTGAACAGTATCTTTAATGCAAGGATATATCAAGTTTTCAGCAATTGTATGATTTTTACCACTTTTAGCAATACGGTAACTTATTCTGTACGATGCTTCTACAGCGTGGTCATCGAGTTTGTTCGCAGACATCAGATACGAAGTTACACTGAGGTTATTTGATAGTCTTTGGAAAAAGCTGACATCTTTTTGTTTGTATCTTGGATGCTTAGTTTCTAAATGACGCATTAATAAAGATGGTTTCATGCTGCCATTCGACAATGTTTCTCCACAAATAACACAAAGCGGTTATGAACTGTCCTAATTTCCCATAAATGAAAATCCGTATTTCAAGAAATCATCAGAATATTTTCTCTTCTTTAGAAGAGGCCTGATATTTTTCGTTTTATTAATGCTATTATCAATTACCAGAATTCCACTATTAGTAACTGCACACTCGTCTCCTTGAGCTTTTAAATCATCAGGCTGATTAGAAGTACTTGCAGTTGAGGAAGCAGGTTAAATTTCAACGTTTGCTGCATTTCTCTTAAGAGTTTCCAGTTTCAAAACCACTTTTTCATTTAACACCAAAAGCAATGTTAACTGTCCACTACAAAATATAAAAATATTTGCCTCTATAATAATCAAGTACAAATAGCCAAACGCTTTATAAGAAACTACTCGTCCCTCATTATAACCAAGAACACCAACCAATAACGTCCACGGAGCAATGGAACACAAATAAATTAACAAAACGTACAAATCAACAACAGCAAAACCATTGCTGAGGATAGCGATGCCGGAAATATTGACAATTCAACTGAGAGTAGAGTTAATTATATAGTTAGCAAGTTAAGGAATTTTCCTTCTTTATATTATATATATATATATATACCATATATATATATATTTATATATTATTATAATATGATAAATATATACTCATATATATTATATACTTATTATTAATATATATACCTAAATGTCATATAATAGACTATTATATAGCTGTATAGTATTATTATACTCACTAAAATATATAACTATATATAAATAAATTCTCATGATAATATCATATAAATAATTAATAATAATATAGGCTTATAATATAATAAATACCCGCCTATTATATGGTCTATTCATGTATGGAATATTATATGAAACTATAATATATATCACTATATAATTTTCTTTATTATCTATATAGTATATTTATAAATATATATATATATATATATATAGTTAGTGATGTGCAGCCAACTGAATTGATCTGGCCATAACCACCTAATTATCCACATGACTCTCATTGATGCTATTTAACCCGCCAATCCAATACTGTGTGAAAATTTCAGCAAAATACCCATCCCAATACCATCCCAATAGCTTCCTAATATAATTTGTTTATAATTGTAAATTAATTTAATATAGGTATGACGAAAGCACCAACCTATTATGTTATATTTTAGCCAAACTTAAAGATAATAAATTGTTTAAGACCTTTTTGGAGGAAACAGAAGATAAACAAATCTATATATTAGTATAAACACATAATTATCGAATTACGCATATAAAAAATATTATTTCCAAATCATACTTAATAAAATGAACCAAAGCTCCTTTCAATAATGATAAAAGAAAATTCTTTACTCTTTTAAACAGCCGAAAAGCTACAGCTACAATTTAGGAACCCACGAAATAGTACTGAGGTAACATTAAATCATAAAAAATTGAAGATCCCCATATTCTATATTTTTTTATAAAACAAATTGTAGTTTTTATTTTTATTTCACTAAAATCACCTAAAAGATATACGAGATCCTCTCACACAATAACGCAATCTCTCCATATTTTAACAATAATAATTCTTTAAACTGATCATTTCGCGCTTGCCTAATTAAGATATATATCTTCTGAATAGCTGCGTGATGCCGGCTTCTTTTATAATAGTTACCCATCTTCGAGAATATTCTCCATCTTAAAGGAAACGGCGGGAAAAATATAAAAAAGTATTATATTTTAACTGCGTAAGCCATCGGCTTAATTTGGTCATTAATGACTTAAATATTATTTCAGAAATTCGAAATACTATTGACACAATAAAAACAAACTTTTCAGAGACTCCTCCCTAAAAAGAAAATACATTCCCAACTATCCTAAACTTTGTGAAACCCTTTGGACTCGAAAATATCATAGGATAGCTATTTTCCATTCCAATTTGATAAAAATCGATAAACAGAAGTGAAAGAAAGCAGATAATAGAGCCAAACATGTAGTAAATATGAAAAAACAGCTTTCTCACTTCACATATTCGTTCGCAACAGGACCAAATTAAACATATATATTTTACCTCTACCAAATCTTCCGTAATAGCACCAAATATTTATGCCTTTAGCTGAATCCAGTGTGCTAAACATTATTCAAACTAAAGAAATATTACCTTATATTTGAAAGTGTCAAGAAGACCACCATATGCAAAACTGCTGATCCAAATAAAAGGGCATGATCTGCTCTTATCGCCCGCTCAAGAGTATTATTACTAAACGTGAGGTTCATTAGTAGAACAATGCACCATCGTAATGACCAAGTACAAATCCAATAACACTCAAGGAAAATCATAAACGCTGAAACTTTTTGTTCTGAATTATTGGAGCGTTTCTGTAACTGTACGTAACGAATTTGAACTGACTTTCCATACCTCCTTAGAGACTAGATTTTCAGCCAAAGACACGAGTGTCAGCATTTTCATCTTTTATCATCTTGCACTGATTTCCTTTTTTTAGGTGCTTACCCGTATTCAGTTTGTGTGAGAAAGTAAAATGCCTTTCAGAGTTTTATGATCTTGATATCAAGAAAATTCATACCGAAACTGACTTATGGTATACCTTGTGGCTGGATAAAAAAAATGGTTAAACAAAAGTTGAAAGACTTGGAACTTACTGAAGTCATTAAAGAAGCCGACCCCTTTTTTCCTCAAATCAAAAGCCTGTCTATTAATTGCACTGGTGCTACCGTGTTCAACAAGTACCATTGAAAGGTCTTTCAGCACTTTGCCAAGAGTAAAGATTTGGCTAAGAAATATAATGAACGAAGACAGGCTTAATGGACTATGTAGGATGAGTATTCATAAAATATTATTAGTAAATGAAAAACTGAACAAATTGGAAACAAATGTAATTGCGAAATTCGCTGAAAAAACAATGCGTCTAATGCTAGTTTAGATTTAATGTTAGTTAACACTCAGGATTCAGTACTCGGCAACCCCAATAAATATTAATTTACGTTTCCCAAATAGGTATTTTTTTTTACTCACCTCGTGACACATAAAAATTTGAATTACAACTGTTGTAGACTTGTTATTTTATTTATTTTGTAACCGAAATAACTTTTTTATTCTATGATAAATTTTATTAGCCTTTGAAAAGGAAAAATCTGGAGTTTCACCAACCCACAATGTCTCCTGATCAGTGCGAGCAAGGACATAAAAAACTCAACCTTTGCCAACCCCTAAGTCAAATCCTGCGTACACACACAAACATATATAAACCTACCTCATATGCATGGAACCTCATACACTATTAATCATATACTTGGAAAAATTATACACCTACCTCATATTCATGCGACCACATTCACCGGCATCATAGTCATGATAATATTATACACCCACATAATATTAATATAATGTTGTAAATCTATTAAATATTATAAATATATTACTTTATGTAGATAATATACCTATACTATATATTTATATATTACCAAATATTTATATATTACACCTAACTATATATATACTATCAGTATATTATAGTATATATAATATATACCTCTAATATAAATATATATATAATATATATATATATATATATATATATATATATAAGCAGCTATATATATTAAGAAGTATATAAAGATTATAAATATATATACTTTATTATATATATGATATTTATGTATTAAATAAAAAGTTAGATAAAATAATAAATTAACGGATTAATATTACTTTTGGCCCTTGTTATCTCTTTGTGCCACTATCGTCACTTCGAAAATGTCGAACCATATACGGTAGCGGAGTTTGTGCTGAGAAACATTAATTTTCCTGCCTTTTCTGCTGATTCTATTTCTCTTTTCATCATATATTAGCCCAACTTTGCTAAATATTCTCTCACTTAGAACACTAGTTGGGAGGCAGGCCAAGTTTTTCCTTGCAAGTATACTCAAGCGCGGGAAAACATTTTGCTTATCTTTCCACCAACTGATAGGATTATCATTTGTATCTAGTCGTTTTTCTTGGTGATAGTTTTCCATCATTTGCACTACATCTTTTGGTAAATGCGTGTGTTTCTTCTGCATCACTATTGGACTGTAGCAAATTTCTTCCAGCGAATCCGTTATTGATTTACTTGTAGAAGATGTTGGTTCTGTAGATTTCGTTTATTTTCTTTTAATGGGTGGCGAATTAATAGACTATTCGTATTGATGTTTTTCAAATGCAACACAGTGAAGATTTAATTAATTTGTTCTAATATTGTGTTACAAAAAAGCTTGCCTTTATAACGGGTATCTAAGTAAGTTGCAATACTATGAAGGTCATTAATTTCCACAGAACCAAAGCGTTTTTCTAGCTTTAGTTTTATTACATCTTTCATTTTTTTGAAACCGTCATCATTTGCATTTGAAGATGGTTCAAAATGCTTCCCTAGCGTTGAGATTAATGGTATTACATCGAAGACAGAAGCTGTAGAGGCGCAGATTTGTTTTGGTAATATCTTCAAATGGTTTCAATAGCTTAATGCAGTGTGATATGATGTCATTTTCCACATTAGTAAGAATGTTAACTTTGGAATACGAAGCATGAAGTTCTTTAAGAGATTCTTTGAGCACATACCATTCTTCCATCATATGAAGTGCACTATTCCAGCGAGTTGGAACGTCTTTTATAACAGTAAGATATGGAATATCAAGCCGTTTTTAAATTGCCTTCAACTTCTTTTCATTTTCAGTTTTCATTTTAGATTAATCTTAATATTTTTATTCATAAGATTCTTGATCAAATCTCGAACAATATAATATCCGCGCAACTCCGCATTGCAAAGCGCGATGCGGATGCTGTCTTTTAATAAATGTGCCGGATGCTCCGCGATGCGGATGCTCTGAAATACTAATATATATATATATTATATATATATATAGTATTATATATATATATATAATACTATATATTATATATATATATATACGTATATTATATAATATAATATATTATATATATTCAGTGGCGTAGTTAAGGGGATAGGCTGGGTAGGCATTGCCAATCTTATTTTTAAGAACAAATTAATAATTAAGAAAAACAAATCAAAAAAATATGAATATGCTAAATATAGTCCAAAACTTGAGTACTTTTGATATTTTAAATCTTAAAAAATATAAAACCAAAAAAAAGGTATTTATTGCTTTGCCCTCTCTATCCACTGCTTTAACTTTCCTAACGCAATCGGCGTCGCTGAATAAAATAATATCCTTACTTGCAATGCTATAAAAGGGAGGCTCGCCGCCTTCCTCGTCGTACTCTCGCGATGTTGCCATAGAATAAGTTTTTTTCTTTAATTTAATTTTGAAACCATGTTTCACTAGCAATTTTAGTTATTAATATTTAATTTGTTTTGAGTTATTAATATTAGATTTAAATGGAAGTTAGTGTTGATTATTTGCTAAAAACAAACTTTAGAGATACAATTTTGATCAGGCTTTAAAGTGAATCTCATAAAACGCTTATTAAAAAACATAACGAAGAAGTTGACGAAAATCGCCAGATTAATAGAAGGCTAATAGACTGTGTAATTTTTCTTTGTATACAAGAATATATATATAATATATATATTATATATATATATATATATATATTATATATATATTTATATATATATATATATATATATATATATAATATATATATATATATATATTATAATATAGTTATATATATATATATATATATATATATATAATATATATATATTAATATAATATATATATATCTTGCCTACCCATGTGAAACCATCTAGCTACGCCACTGATATATATATATATATATATCTATATATATTAATATATATATAAGTATATATATTTATATATATATATATATATTATAATTATATATATATATATATAATATATATATCAGAACAATAATTTTAATTTCGTATTTTATTATTCTAAAATCTTATATCCATATAAATTTTTTTTTTTATTTTACATTCTTTTTCAATGAAGCCATTGTTTTCGAATGTTTCCACCATTACAAATATTTTTTTCGTGTACCCCCAATCGATAGCAGGCGAACCCCAGGGAGTACTCGTACTCCCAGGTTGGGAACCGAATATAATATTATATATTATATATATATATATATATATCATATTATATATTATATATATATATATATATATATATATATTAATATATATATATATATATAATATATATATATATATTATAATATATATAATATATCATATATATATATATATATATATATACTATATTATATATAATCTATATATTATATATATATATATATATTATATATATATATATATATATATATATATATAATATATAATATATATATATATATATATTATATATATATATGTTTCTCATGATAGGCTGGTGAACTTGCCTACCAAAGCCCTGAATCCAGAATGAACTTTGAAGCAGCTGGTGGCAGCTTCCCCACTCGGTATAACTTTATTTATTACCTAAGGTCAGGTAGTTTTGATACCGAAGTGTAAGGCCTTGAAGAACTGCATTCAATAGTAGGTTATAATTTTCAACGTTTTAGTTTGTATCTGTTTTTGCTGATTCTCAACTGTTCGAAAAAGTGTTGGCAGCAATAGCAGATTTTGTTTCCTTGCAATCGATCGATTGACGTCGCAAATGGTGTCAAGATTGCAACGTATTCCATAACGCTCTAGTCTGGGAGGGGTCCCTCTGATTGCGCAAATCACATAACTGAGGTAATTCTCTCTGGCGTGAAAGCGTACTTGCCATAATATTCTTTCACCTCAACTAAAGTTGCTGTCATGGGCGTCCGCAGAAAATTTTCCAAGGGGGGGCAAAGCTTATTTAACCATATATATATATATAATATATGTATATATCTATATATATATTTATATATATATATATATATATATATATATATATATAATATATATTATATATA
>JABUQX010051824.1:0-30000 GCA_015478945.1 Trachelipus rathkii
ATGATATATATTAATTATATTATAGTATATATACCTATATATATATGTATTATATAATATATGAAATATTAATATTATAGTTATATATATTAAATATATAGTATATATATATCTATAATTAATATATATAATATTATAATATAATATTTATATATGATTATATTAATATAATATATAATATATTGAGTATTATATATATATTATATAATGATATATAATATATTAAATATTATATATTATATATATATATATATAATATATAATCTATATACTATATGTATAATATATAATATAATATATATGGGAAGGCTAGCACCCCAACTTTTGGCAACTCAAGTGAACTACTTAATAACTACGAGCTCACCGACGGCAACTTATATAAAAGTAACTTCAAAACATTAGACTGCCATGCCAGAGACATATTATTTCAGATTATCACCTAAAAAAGTCAGTATACTCTTCTATTTCAAACGTTTTCCCTCTGATAGTGTATGGAGCCATTAACGTATAACACATAACTACATACACATATTACTAGTATTGACCTTTATTAACATAACTTATATATTTAACCATTAGAATTCTTAGCGCATACTTATATATATACTCGACACACCAAAGTAACTACATTAGCTATTATGTAATAACCAACATGGATCACTATCATCAATAAATATATGTGACATACCTTACCTTCTCTTCTCTTACTGATCTAATATGTCATTCTCTTCCACACTCAAGGCACGACTACATTTCACACCTGACTACATCATCATCTCAAATTTCACCTTTTCCCGGCGTTCAAGTTCATTAATGTTTACAGTCACAGCGAGCAACATCCAAATATATTTGCCTTTCTAAAATAATTGATAAAAAAAAATTCTCCTATTCTTTCCTCACATTTCATAATTTAACCTTCTAGACATTCTACCCATGTACCCATACGATGTTCATACCAATTTTACGCCCGAAAATTAGAAGGTCGATTTACAGGTGTCGAATCACTAGATACCCAATCTCCGAGGACATGTACATATCATAGCATTATCCTATATAATATATTATATATATTATAATATATATATATTATATAAATCATATATATATTAATATAATATTAATTCATTCATGTTATATATATATTAAATTAATATTAATATCTATTATATATTAATTATATATTAAATTAATATATAATTATAAATATTAGCTTATATATATATATATAATATGATATTAATTAGTTAATATTATAATACTTAATATAATATTAAATTAATTAATATGTTATATATTATAAGGTATATTATAGTATATAGTATATATAGTATTTAAAATCATATAATTAAAATTAAGATATATAATAATATAATATATATATAATAATTATTATATATGCATATGCTATATATATATTATTAATATATATATTAGTATATATATTTAGTAATATATATATTATAGTCTATTTATTGATATAAGTATATAATAATATTATATGAATATTAATATAGTTATATATTTATAATATATATTGATATTAATATATATATATATTAATATATATTAAATAATATATATATATATTATTATATATTAGATATATATATATTAATATTTATATATATATATAATATAAAGAATATTAATATTAATATATATATATTAATATATATATAATATATATTTATAGAAAGTATACTAATTAGTATATATATATAAATATATAATAATTATATAATATATCTATATATATTATAAATATACAGCTCTATATATAATAATTTTATGCTGCCCCCTAATACCTATATGTATTGTGGAAGCTTATGGCGACGTACTGCACCCATAATGCCCCTAAATATATACATATTGAATAACTATTGTGCATAGAAGTATCACTTTACGTACAAAACACATCCGGTTTGGAGTAGACACCGATTGAGAAATACGAATATACACTGCCGATGATCTCTTAATAGAGAGCAATAAGTGATTATTGCAATAAGAAACGTACGGATAGTAATTTTGCTATATCTATTCCTCTTATTTTAAAGTTTCACTAAAGTACCTGGAAAATAATGATAAGATAAATAATACTATTTATCGTGTTCGAGACTTTTATCAAGACTTAAAAAGTAGATGTTATACAGTATAAATGTGAAATATTGATATAAAATTGCTCACTAATCTATAAATAAATCAAGTAGACAATAAAGGGAGATAAAGCTATTTTTTACACTAGAATCAAGAATGCACTCGCGAGTTAATAATTGTTATATTGGGTAGCATAAAATATCGCATCGTTAATACACTTGAATAGGCTGTATATGTTGGTAATAACTTTCGAGATCTATAAGACACGTTTTGATCTAAAGTGCGCATTATATCAATAGTCATGTCGTATCCCCCCGCTAATGAACTTCATTCGAATGCACGAACATATAAGTTTTCTGTGTTTTCTATCGAGTGTAGTAACAAAATTATCTCTAAATATCAATAACCATAATTTGGTCGTGTTTTATTTTATCACTTATCATTATAGCATTGCGCGGGATAACTCTGTTATTACGCAGAGAGACCAAATATTTGGCGTGAAAGAGAGTTTCATCACTACAGGGTGGTGTGTTCGAGAGAGCACAGATATTTCTATGTGGCCGAGTCATTCTATATCTACAAAAATATATTTAAAATAATAGATACCTTGTGCTGTGTCTGACTTGTCGATAATTCTAGGTGAAAGAATAAATCATCATAGACTTATCGATATATCAGACTAAATAATGATCACTAAAAATTAAAATATATTCATTTCTATAAAAATATATTCGATTATATATATATATTTAATAGTACCATAAAATATCGATATTTTGGATATCAATATTTATCTGTCTGTATGTTATAATTATCTTATAGAGAAACATCATGCTAAATATACATAAGTGTGATAATCACTGCATAATAATAGTGCACTCCTCTCTACATGCATCGTAAGAGCCAGAAATATAGTATATGACTCTTGATTACTGTATTATATATAAATTTAATATTATTTAGTATAATGTTTTCATTTAGATTCTTAGGTATATTTTTGACAATATAATCAACAAATTCTCTGAGATTTATTCACCTAGAAAGTATGTGCTCTCATTTCTCACTCACTAATATAAAAATATTTTATATCAGATTGTACGATAGGAAACTTACTCTGTTCGAACATGAATATGCTATATAATTGCTCGCGATATGCATAGAGTTGTTTCTGCACAGAGAACAACTTGTATCTCTCAGGGTACAGAATACGTGAATACCAAAGACAAGGCGATTTTTATTCACTCTCTTCGATTTTGCGATCTCATTGTGTTGCTATAACCTGCTCGATAAGATAATCGCCTAATACTCATTTTGAGATCGATAGATTAAGGTGGTACAAATGAGAGTGTCAGTGTAGCCGGAAATAATTTGAATTATATAAACAAAAGAATTAGTATCTTGACTAATCTCCAATCATAAGCAAAGCCATTGGGTACATGATAGGAGGAAGATGAGTTTCTGAATCGTCCAGATTTATCATAGAGAGACATTAATACAATTTAAACAAAATATTGTTTTTTATTTAACTCAGAGGTAACGAACGTGATTACGACTAAAATTCGCAATATGCCTATTTAGTGATAGTTGACGCTTTTATTAATACGATAGTTGGAACACGACGCATCCGGTTTTTCTTGAAATATTTAGAATTTAAAGCTATTTTCAATATTAATATGATTAAGACATTCAATTCAAACTCATATCGGTGCAATATTCATACATTTATAGTATTGTACTTTTTAATATACATAAAAATATAGTTTAATTCATGTGTATCATCATATTTAATTATATACATTTAATACTCAATTTTTTCATTAGCATTTATATACACTCTAAATATTCTGTGTTTTAAGCGAGCCATGAAGTGTGCAAAGGATCGATCGAACCCGATTTTTTTACATATTTTCAACTATAGAAATTATACGGTGTAATTATCTTTTTAACTAGTGTTTTACAGTGAATTTTGCACGCATTATATATACCTAAATTATTTAGTTAGTCTAAAATCTATACAATATAAATCGAAGCGACTTTTTAGTATAGGGTGATGGGTACCGATATGAGTATATATAAAAATAATTCTGATTATATATATCGATATTAATTCGACTATTTTTAAAAAATACCATAATTGCTCTGATACTATCGTGAGTTGAGATTTATCTATGAATTCAGGTGACTTTAAAAAATATATCGTTATTATATTAATTATAAATAAAATAGCTTAAATATTTATTACTATATTAAATATTCGGGACTTACTATAGTATATATAATATTTATATTATAATATAGTATATTATATTATATATATATTATATATTATAATATATAATATATATATATACATAGTATATAGTTATAACCTTATACTATCATCCATATATTAAGTATATATATTATATAAATATATAATATAGTATATATATATATTATATAGTATAATGTTATAAGTATAATATTTAATATATTGAATAATATATAATATTATGTTATATAATTAATATATCTATATATATATAATCATATAATATATAATATTAATAGTAATATATAATATAGTCAGTATTTAATCTATTAATAGTATATAGTATATATATTAAATAATATATCATTTAATTATTTTTTGTATTCTCTCTTATTATATTATTATTTATATTATTTAGTAACTCACTTATTTTATATTATTATTATCAATAAGAACTCTCTGTGCCTTACTCTCTCTATCTCAATCTAATATAATCTCTATCATATCGATAACTGTAATTCTCTCTCGTTCTATCCTTCATTTCTCAGTCTTTCAGTATCTCATTCAGTCTCTCGCTCTCATGTCTCTTCACTCATATTCATAGCATCTCTCTACTCTATTCAATCAAGTCTATTTCATATACTCTTCCTCTTCAGTCTCTCTCTCTTCCGCTCCTGTTAAAATTTCTCGCGCCATATCGTTACGAATGTCGCCACGATTCGTCTCCTCTCTTTGTTTCCTTGTGTCGCGCATTTTTAATATTGTAAGGCTACAATCGTTATTTTCAACGTGCATCTGAGTCGTATATTTATTATACTAAATATGAGATTGTTATTTTGATGACTTCGCACGTTGCTCAGTGTGCCTGCTAGTGAATTATGTTTCTCACTATATACACTAATACCTATGTTATTGTATGCTATATATTTCATATTATATATAGTAAGGGTAATATTATATAAAAATCAATATTCAACTGCCAAAAGAAATATATTTCTTTAACACCATCTTTGTTAAAGTTAATAACATGAAGTTATATATAGTTGCGAGTCCCAAGATGAAATTACACCATTAAATTTAACATTATTTAATTTTTTGTTTGAACAGTTGTTTATTTGTAGATAAATTAATAATCATGTTTATGAAATAGGAATGCTTAATATTTTTCAATAGGTTTTGATAGTCTAAGTAATATTTCATTTATTATAAATTTCGCATGCTAATAATCTGCAAGTAATATTTTATAACTTTTAACATATTTTAATCTCAATTAGTATATACTATTTTAATAATATTTTATTTTATCATTATTCATTTGTTACTCATATCTACCTTAATAAATAATCTTAAATCTACGTTTAGTTCTAAGGTGGAAACTTTTAATATTTTTATATTATGTAATTAAATGCATTTTCCACTTATATATTCTTATACATTTTCATAATATATCTAATTAGTATTTAGATATATTATGTTATTTAATTATTAATTTTTATTATGTTAAATTATTGTATTAATTAATTTAATATATTATATATTTGTATATATTTTGTTAAATTAATAGGTGTTTTAGCTAGCTATGCTTATTTGCCTATAAACTAACAACATATCAATTTATCTATCTACGCAGCTAATACTATACCTATCTATTTATACTATTAACATTATTTTTTTATTCAATACATTCCTACGGGGCCGAATCTTCCTGACTATAAACCTAATATCACCCCTTCAATATATTAATATATAATAATTAAATAATTATATATATTAAATATATATTATATTATTAATATATTAATATAAATATATAAATATATATTATAATATTAATAGGCTCACAGCATTCCGATTATCGTCATTATGTATTTAAAAACTATTATCGCTACAGTAAACGGAATACATTGCTGATTCCTGGTCCAAAATATTTCTAGGATAATGTAAAAAAAAAAATAAAAAAAATAAATAATATAAAAAATAAAAAAATATTATATATTTACAAATAATACTTAAATATGTATAAAAAGAGTAAATATAATATATATTTGATGAATTACTGGTAATTGATAATCACTATAGTAAAAATGTAAAAAATATTAATATAAATAAAACTAATAAATTATTGTTAATAATAAATATTGTATATTATTAATGTAATATTAGAAGGCTTATTTGATATTATTATATAGAGACTTAATTAATATTTAGGTTTATCTTCACGTGAATATAAAATAATAATATAGATCTTTTACTTATTAACTTTATGCTATTATTAAACTAGACTAACTGGTGAAGTCTCAGAGCGATCACGGGTGAAACATAGGGGTAGGTAATGCTGCTCAGTCGCTCAATACGCCACGTCACGTATAGGGAAGGGGCCTGTATCGCGGAGAGAAGAAACCCGTCGGCGATAGTTAACATGACAAATACCAAGAGCGGGGAGAGTGGGCTTCTCTGTGTGAGTCTTCAGCCACATATAACAACACATACTTCCTGACATAGATACACATACAATGTATACATACAAACATTGTACATCCAAACTTTCCAAATGGACTTGCTAACGTGCTTAAAAGCCCCTGCGATAGGATCACATCTCATCTTCTCACATTTCCAGGAACACTTGCAACGATTTTCATTCAAGTTCCTAGAGACATTTAATCACCTAATACGACACAGGCCCTTCTTAGTTTTGAATTGGTTGTTTCCTTTTTTAACTTTCTGTCCTGTCCTCTCTTAGCTTATCTCTCTCCTCGAACGCTTCATTTCTGTAAAACAATATTAATCTTTCTCATTCCTATCCCTCTCATTAAACAGCACTCATTCTCCTTACCCTTGAGCATAACTATTTCCAGTTTAACAACACTTTACTATACAAACAAACAATGGTTTACATGGGATCTTCCCTCTCTCCCATCTCATTACTATAACTTATCTTTTAGTCCGACTCATGAGACTTCTTTTCCCTTATTCTTCCTCATTCCTCTTCTAAATAATTCCTTTGTTCCGATTATGTTTGATCGACATTTCTTTTGCAATCGCCATTTTCCTGTGTTACGCACATAATCCCAATAACATTATTCTCAATACAATATCAACAACATCCATCTTTCCTATTACATTTAATTTTACCTTTCTGAATCTTGCCACGAGCAACTCCCTTTCCTTTTTTTACGATGCCTCTCTTGGACGCTGGTCCGCCTCATGAATCACATACATATTCTCACGATCTACAGAGAGCCTACTGCTAACCTGTCTAATTATATTTTTGCATCTGTGTTACTCTTCCCACCTCACTAACATCTAAAATTGGCACTTTATCTTTCTCTTTTCTTAGAGCCTAACTTCCGGAATTTGTTCGCCGCCCTCGCATTTGTCAGTCGCGAATTTCAACCTTATTTATTCTTCAACTTTCGTTTAAATTTATCTTATCCATTACCACATCATAATAATGCCCTCCTAAAGCAAAGAATTCACTTTTTATTAAACTAATCCAAGAAGACTAATTTAAACAAAACTCTTGTCGTTGTTTTTTTTCATGATCATTGTTTACATAATTTAGTCTTAAACTTAATAGCGAGACAAATTGCCAAGGATCTATCCTTCGTTTGGTTTTCCAAATGTCTTCCTTTCAAAAAAATCTCAACCTCGTACTCATTCTGATTTCCTTTCTACTTCCCAATGTTGTTTGTCACCAAAATTCCTCTTTTGCCAACTGTAACGATACCTATACATTGGAGAACCGACATGAATTTTCCCCGACGTAATTATCAAGCATAATATAATGACCTATTCTCCAAGATAACCTAATTCTGCCTTTATACCCTTCATAGCAATCCACACATAATCATCAACATTAACATTTAAACCACGATGACCAAACCCCATTATTCACTATTGACAATCTACAACTTAAGAATAACTTTCTGAAAATCCTATTCGCATTACAAATTTCCAAACAATTATCAATGTTACAAAGAAAAAGACTCACGACATTAGATCCCATTCATAAACATCATTCTTGCACTCCTACCTTTTTGTCATTGTCCTCTATGAAATCAAACTTTTTGTAAATTAATTTTCAAAATTTTATATTTTATATTTTAATATTCTTCATTATTTAATTTTTAATTTATTGATGTTATACGAGTTCGAGGCTGAAGAGGAATTACCTAGAATTGAATACGTCCGAAAGCGTTGTTGCTCCATTCTATAAAATTGAAGGTTATATGATAAAATGAGATCATAGATCTCTAATTTCGTTTTATTCAAAAGGAAATCCAGTCTATGTTCCTCTTTTATGTAGGGCATTTCGTAATTTCTTATTATTACTATTGGCGTCCCTAAGCTATTTTTGATTTTGAAACTATAATCTAATAATATATATTATTATTTATTATTATATTAGTATATATATTGTATAGTATATTTATTGATTAGAGTCATATATTATATATATATAATATTATAGTATATATAGTATTTATATTATATATTATATATTATCATATATATTATACCTTATATATAGTTATATATATGTATATAATATATTTATTGATATATATTATATATTTATATATTATTATATTTATACTATATATTATAATATTATTAATATTATATAGGTTATATTTATATATTATAGTATTTATAATATATAATAGTTATTTATAGTTAGTTATATTATATATTATATATACTAGCCTATATATATATACAAGGACTTTGGACTTTGACTCTAAAAACTTAACTATCCGTAATCCGCGGATAGTGATTTTTACTATCCGCATCCGCATCCGCATCTGCGGATAGTGAAAAATCACCATCCGCTACACCTCTAGTTCTAATGTGCCCAAAATTTCTTTTCTAGAGCAACTACCGCTGCCATACCTAAATGCATATGTTGTAAACAAAAAATTTACTAAATTTCAGATTCAGGTCAATCAGATAATTAAGTTAGTTTATAGGTATTCTAAAGGTTTTCTAGAAATATTAGTTGCTTGTTTGTTTGTTTTTGAGAAGCTCTGTATATAATATATACATTAGCTATTGGTAGATCCAGAATATTAGAAATTAATGTAAGTAAACAGTTGTAAACGTAATCGTTTTTGAGAAGCTCTGTATCTAGTATATTACATATCCTTTGTGAATATTACAAATTAAGAAGATAAACAGATTTAAACGTTAACATCTTACTGGTAATTAGCATCAATTATGCCCTCGTTCCTTCGTTCCTTGTGTAGGAAGTGATGGAAAACGTCGAAGGCATAAATAAGATAGATAGATCAAAAATAACTACTAGTTTGTGATTTTCATAACTCTCTTAGAAAATGGATCAACAGAGAATCAAATTAGTTTCTCAGAAGCTCCAATTATAATTCGTAAGTTATTTCAGTGAGCGATAAAATTTACGTTCACGGTGATTATTCTCGTATCTTTTCGGTCCTTATATCAGCAGGTATGTATAGTCAGGCTGCCCTTGTATAATATTATATCGAATAAAATGTAAAATTTACGCCGCCTATTAGTATTAGAATTTTATCATCTTAGGTAAACATAGTAGAGAAGGGAAAATTTCCTAAATACAATTAATTATTATTGTAATGCTAATACTAATGTACTCATTTTTCTTAAAATTTATTTTATAAATAGTTCTTTTTCTATTTTATGTGTCCTTTATTTAGTAAAAATCTTTTGCCGTATTTTACAATTTTTTATTTAAATAAGACTCAAAATATTGGTAGACCTTCCTATATGGGTGGTTCTTCCCTACTTCTAATTTTGTAGTTCATAAGCTCCGGGTGTTTCATAGGTATAGTGTAGAAACACTCGATTGGTTTTTCCAAAACAGACTGAGTGTGTATAATTTATTTAATATATTAATTAGATATCTTGTTTAGTATATACCGCCTCTATATAACTTATATTAGTACTTATTATAAATAAGTTCTGGTATATGTAGTATGTATAGCGGACTAGCTATATACTGATATTAGCTACTGAGGTTTTTATAGTGGATTAATGAGTAATTGGAATTAAGTATAGATAAGTTGGGTATAGTATATTATATAAAATAAGATATTATAGGATATTTTAACATATATAGTGGGTCACCTTATATCCTAGATTATTTATTATATTATTAGTATATAAAATCATAACTACTAAGGTAAATATATAATAACTCTATATATAATATAAGAAAAATAATGTAATTATAATAATGTGAATAGGTAAATTAGTGGTTAGATATAATTGAAAAGTGGGGAACAGAGGTAAATAACTCTTTAGGAAAATAAGAGTGATTATCAAAGCTCTCTTATACTTTAAGAGGCTTGGTTTAAACATATATAACTTTATGCATATCAATATAAATAGACTCTTTTACTATGCTTATATTGATTTTACGTATCTACAGGTTTTATATGATATATATATGATGATATAATTCTACATTCAGGCCTTTATGTTATCTAGTGTTTATAGATTCCATGAAATAATTCTGAAACTATTCATCCAAAACTATGAATATAATTTATATACAGACATTTCCTATTATTTTTATTATATTTATTTTTGTAATGAAAATGGACAAAAAAAGTCTTTACTTCTCTTCTTTAGAAGACTTTGCAAGAGCGTGTCTTTATGTTTGATATGTTCAATATCGTTATCACATAATCTTCCTAACTTGGAAAAGATAATATCTCATATTGGTGTTTTTTCACTAAAGAAAGACATGTCATTTTCAATTGATATTAAGCGTGGCTATTAATTATTTGCATTATAATACGCATAATTAGTGATGTGGTTATGGCTGTGACAACTTAGCTATGTCAATTTTTTTTTATTTGTTTATAAAAAGGTCATAAATTTTGTAAAAAGGAACAGGTTTTATATATTAATAAAGAGGTACAAGCAAATCTTTTTATTTAAGGTAGCAGACAATTTCCAACTTGTGCGAATCAAATGTATTTATATTTTATGTGTATTTATTTATTAGTAGAAGGGATAACATATAGAAAATAGAGATAATCTATAAAAATGTGGATTTTTTGAAAAAGTACAATATATTATAGGTTATGTTCTAGAGTTAAGGGTTTGGTGTGCAGCTTTACAACTGTCTTATATACAAAAGTACGTCTACATTTGTAGATTATATGGTCGTATTCAATAATACTATTACTATATACATTGTTATTATTCAATCTTGATATAAATAATATTTTATTAAAGAGACTATTTTACATTTAAAAATATATGCTTGCACAAGGGCAAAGCTTATCGTAGCTCTATCTAATTACCTATATTATATTATTTTAATAAATATAGTTGATAAAATGGATAAAGGTATATGATGTTTATATGTGTTTAAGCACGCTACACCTCATATAGAAACTTTAAAGACGTTATTCTCTCTCACCGATTTAATGAGAAACCAATATTGTTTAAATAAGATAAGGAGGTTAAATCATGAATTAAATTTTTGAGATCATTATTATAAATGCAATAGATATATCAAATGAATATTCTAAATGATGGATTATAAATAATAATAAATAATAATAGTTTTTGAATAATAAGATATCATAGTTAATTAGGGAAAGTGGTGAAAGGCATTGAGGGTATATTAATCCAATATAGTTACAAAAGAAAACTACATGATATATAATAATGAAATTACTTTTAGTACATTTAATAAAAATAAATAATAATATGAATAAAAAAGGTTAATATAATAATTAATATAATATAATTATATTGTATCTATAAGATAATAATAAATGAATAATATATGTATATATGAATAATAATAATGATTAATTATTAATCATAATAACAACATATAATGATAATAATAATATAAAATAATAACACCACTAATAAATTTTTACGTTATAAACAATAAAGCATAAAAATTATTAATATGGAGAATAATTGATGATAATAACATGATTTCATAAATAATATAGTTATAATAGAAAGATAAAATGTTGGTATAGATAGGTATATTAATGAGTGATAGACTGAAGAGTGGGATTATACATAATAAGAATTCAATAAATATATAAGACATCTAGATCATAATAATATAGTTAATTTATAATTATTCAACAGCATCAAAAGATAAATATATGAGCAGGAAGTGTTTTATGAAATAAATAATCATAGCAATATTATAAAATCTCAATAAAGTAATAATATATTTTAGCTGCAAATAATACTCAAATTGACATTTATGATGTAAAAAAAATCAGGTTTCATATAGTTAATATATAATAATATATTTAACAATTGATAGATTAAATGAAATCATACATAATATTCTGATAAATAATCTTTATGTAGATAAATTTATTTCATAGGGAAGTTGTGTTTTTATCGAGATTTATTAACTAAATCTCAACATAACTTCTTATTGTAAGTATATAGATAATGTTAAGTTCTGGATAATTCTCTTATCTAAACAATTTCGGATAATTAGATAATATTTAAGAAGACAGTGGAGATATATTACTTTGGTATTCTGAAAAAGAGAAGAAAGGTTAAGCACGTATGATTGTGTACAACACTTTGTGTAGAGCTATATTTATGTGAGCTCAATCCTTGTAAACATACTCTATTTAGTATGAGATAATATATTGAAAAAGAAGAATATATAGTTCAACACTATCTTTTAATACATATTCCACCCAGCCTTATTCAGCTGGTTATCAGTGGAACTTGCGAAATATTAATCCTTATAATAGTAACATTACAATATACTCGATACTAATATTAATCCAAAGATCACTAACTCATCTATCAATAGTATAATATTGATAATAAAATAGATCGAATTAAAAATATCTATTTTGTGTTTATTAATCTATGAACGAGAGATTGTATTATACTATAATTGGAGATGCGAGTTAATAGCTATGTGAAGTGGATGGCGCTAACAAGGGTATACAAATTCTTTAGAATACAGGCGAACTCACACACAGCCACTATTTCACATTTTTGTGATGATTATCGCACTCTCCTCTTTCCCGCTATAATGTTTTTTTATATCTCGTACTGCGAAGCTAAAATCGACCTCTTCGGCACACAAAGTATAATAATTTACATATTGGATCCAGGTCAGGTATATTAAGTACATAAACAGAACATAACTAGTAATCACACAACTCCGATACGATTCTCAATCTCGATCATAAAGAAACTAAAGACAACAGAAACTAAAAACAAAAACTAGTTGTGAAACAACACTTACACCGACTTATGAACTCGTGAAATCTTGGCGACCTGTGCGTACATGGCACTGTCTAATGCTTCACTGGGCTAATATATTCACGACTATCAGACTTCCGATTAGCCGGACTTAGCCGACTTACCGATCGACTTATATATACTCACCGACTTAATACGACTACCTGAATATCCTGATAACTAATTCGCCTGACACTCAACTTCACTCTTTTCAAATATATGGCCTATAGATTACGATTACGATCATGATACTCGAAATCTCACACTATAATCTTTTATCCTAAAATACTAGAACGCTTCCATCGACTTCTCACCGCGACTTTACCGAACTTAATATCCGTGACTTATATATATTCCGACTTATATATACCGACCTCAGACTCCGTGATCGATCCGACTTTCCGATCCACAACCTCCCATTTCTCAATACTCGGGTCGTTACACATAATATTTTATGGTGTACAAAATGGTGAGGGGGTTTTTTCAAGAATCACAAAGCTATATACTTAGATTATCGTAAATGACTAACACACCGGCAGCGACGGCCGACATAAGTATATCTTATATATACTCGACACACACGGTATTCTTACTATTTAGTCGGCACGCTAATCTTTTGAGCATAAGATATTTATAATAATTAGCATTGATTATTACGTCTCTACGATTTATTGGCTGCTCTCACTGAAGAAGGACTCTCAAATCGAAAGTCAACTTGAATGTCGGCATATCTACTCACATAATATGTGCGACGGAGGACTCATATATAATAATATATATAAAGAATAATGAAATATATATAATATATAAATAATAATAATGATAGATTAATATAATCATATAATAATATGAATTATAATATAGTAATCAGGCACATATATGTGTGGCGACATGGAGTCAACGTGTTAAGGATGTTCAAAAACTTTAGAAGATATGGGAAGTAAGCAATAGAAACAAGTTGTAGGATTGAGAGGGGGGTCTCCATTTTTCAGCACAGGCTAATGTCAGGTTTCCCTGCAGTAAAGAGAAAGGTTGAAGATTGATAGGTGCAGAGACAAAGAGTCTGCAATGGTAAGGTGGCAAGCTGAGAAGTACAAGTCTTTGAGGACCATCCACCATCTTAATGTTAAAAATTCCTCAGAAGAGTAGAGATGACATCTTTAATGAGTTAGAGAAAGGGTTCTCAAACATGTGTGATGCGGTCACTTTGGGTGAACGCAGGCTTCCCCCGTAAGGGGTGAGCGAAAAAGATTTTGAACATTTTCATAATAATTGTATTTCAGTTTTCATTTTTAAAATTTTAAATTCGATTTTTTTAATTTGCAACTTTGGTTAAGACAATTTTTAAAGTTTTATGTTATCCATTATATTTTATATATTTATTATATATTATATATATATATATATTATATCATCTATATATATAATTATATATATTATATATATTTATACCTATATATATATATTTATATATATAAGTATATATATATTAATATATATATTATATAATTAGTATATAATATTATATATATATCATATATATATATATATATTATATTATATAATTATATATTATATATATATATATTTATATATTATTATTAATATATATATATTATTATTATATATATATATTTATTATATATATATAATAATTCAGTGATGTGAAGATATAAATTTTGATGATTGACGATGACAATAACCGATTATAGTATTTTTGACGGATGACGATGAATTGATATTTGAAAAAATAATAATATTTAAATTATTTTTTTTTTCCCTCTCTCTCTCTCACTATTCTTATATTAGTATATTATTATATATATAAGTTATATATATATAGTATATTATATATTTTTATATTATATATAATTTATATATATTATATAATTTATATTATATATATATATATAATATATATTTATATATTATATTATATTAGTTTTATTATATATATTTATATGATTAATATATATAATTTATTATATATATAATAGTATATAATATATAATATATATTATGTATATTATTATAGTATACATAGTATATATATATATTATATATATATATAAATATATATAAATTATTTTATATATATAATATTTAAAATTATTTATATATTATATTACTATATATTATATATATTATATATTTATTATATATAGTTACATATATTACCATTAACCCAGCGCTCACGTGCGCCGTGTCCCGTATTTCATATATTATATTACTAATATATATATTAATATATATATATATATAATATATATATATATATACTATGATATATATATATATATATATATATGTATATATATATATATAATATACTATATATATAACGTAATATTGGCTACATTGACGGGGTCAACATTGAACAAATCGACCCCTAACCTGTTTCATGTTATAACTCACAAGACAGATAGATGATGATTTTTTTTTTTTATTTTGAATGTTAAAGGATAGCGGTTTCGTATTATCTAAGTTAAAGCACTTGCCTTTAACTTTAGGTTTTATCTGGAAAATTGTAAAAAAAAAATTTGGCCAAAAAATGCTTCGCAAAAAAGTCCCCCCCCATTGGGCAAGAAGGCATTTTTCAAAAGTATATTTGGGTCAATTTTTGTCGTATGTATCAGGATCAAAAAACCACTAATAGCGAAAAAAAATTTTTTTTGGTTTCAAAGTTACTAAGTGTTAAAGTAGGGGTTGGTAATTTTGAACAACATGTTGGGTAAAATTGAACGCTCTATAAGTGTTTCAAAAGTAATGGAATTTGATAAAAAGTAAAGAAATTATTATTTATTTATTGTTTTTATTTATTATTTAATATTTATTTATTACCCAACTTTTGATGTAAGTTTTCTTCATTTCTAAAACTCACTGGGGAAATATGAAATTGAGGATTCAAGCAGAAATACCCACATCTACAGTTCATAAAAAGATACTTCCACAGATGCTGTCCAACCTTCTCAATACCCACCAATTTGCCTGTTGATGTTGAAACAACAATATAATAAGACTTTGCATGTTAAAAAAAATAAAAAAAAAAAAAAAAAAAAAAAAAAAAAAAAAAAAAAAAAAAAAAAAATATCACAGAATCTAAGAATGTAACTACTAAATTAAAAATAATTAATTTAAAATAATTTGAGAATTGAATAATTATATAAAAAGTTATAGAGAGGTAAACCAAAAAATTGACCGTGTTTGATGATGTGGTACCTGTGCCCCTTAAAATGTTAAAAAGTTCTCACATTATACATAATTACATATGTTTATCTCAATAAGCCATTTATAATATAAATATTAATATGAAACTATTAAATATATATACATTCCAAATTTTGTCTTATTTTAGCGTTTCATTAATTAAAAACATTTTTTATATTTTGTACTTACTAAATACAAAGAATGATGGTTTCTGCTGGAACTTTTACCGGCTTAAAACTTAAGATATATTTTAGTGTAATTTTTAACTGCTTCTATACGTAGTCATATATATGTAGTGTTTAGTTTCCATTTCCTCTATTTTTTAATAAAATAAATTATTAAATTTTGAAGAATTACAACATTGAACAAAATCGACCCCTAACCTGTTTCATGTTATAACTCACAAAGTATTTGGTGTAGAATGATGATTTTTTTTTAATTTTGAATGTTAAAGGATAGCGGTTTCATGTATTATCTAAGTAAAAGCACTTGCCTTTAACTTTAGGTTTTATCTGGAAAAATGTAAAAAAAAAATTTGGCCAAAAAATGCTTCGCCCAAAAAAGTCCCCCCCCCCCATTGGGGCAGAAGGAATTTTTCAAAAAGTATAAATATTGGTCAATTTTTGTCGCTATGTATCAGGATCAAAAAACCACTAATAGCGAAAAAAAAATTTTTTTGGTTTCAAAGTTACTAAGTGTTAAAGTAGGGGTTGGTAATTTTGAACAACATGTTGGGTAAAATTGAACGCTCTATAAGTGTTTCAAAAGTAATGGAATTTGATAAAAAGTAAAGAAATTATTATTTATTTATTGTTTTTATTATTTAATTTTATTTATTAACCCCTTTTGATGTAAGTTTCTTCAATCCTCTAAAACTCACCTGGGGAAATATGATTGAGGATTACAAGCAGAAATACCCAACAACATCTACAGTTCATAAAAAGATACTTCCACAGATGCTGTCCAACCTTCTCAATACCCACCAATTTGCCTGTTGATGTTGAAACAAATATATACATACCAAACGCAATGTTTAACAAAAAAAAAAAAAAAAAAAAAAAATTTAAGACGCCTTAGGCCAGTTCTATACCAGCACTGAAGCATAATTACTTTAAATAATTTGAGAATTGATATAATATAAAAAGTTTAGAGAGGTAAACCAAAAATTGACAGTGTGTGATAATGTGGTACCTGGTGCCCCTTAAATGTTAAAAAGTTCTCACATTTTATATAATTGCTTCCTCCCATGTTAAATTTTTTATCTATAATATGAAATACTAATTTGGAACTATAAATATATTAATTCAGAATAAGCGGTTCAAATTTACACTCTTTTTCTTTTCTCAAAATTTTTGCAAGAAAAAAAAAAACTAGTAAAAAAGCAGCATACACTCAGGTTGTAAACTACTAAAGTTAGATATATTTAGGTAACTAGTTATGAAAATTCAAGTAGTATAACAAAAATTATAGTTAGGTGACAAAAAATTGTTCAATTTTGGCACTGTTACGGGTATAATATATATATATTATTATATAATATTATAATTTATATATTATATATATAATATATATATATATTTATATTATATTATATATATATATATATATATATTATATATTATATATATATTTATTAATTTACTATAATTATATATATATATATATATATATACTATATATATATATATATATAGGCCGTATATATATATTTATATATATAATTAATATATATATTATATTATATATATATAATATATAGTATATATATTTATATATAATATATATATATATAGTATATATATATATATATATATATATATGCGGTATATATTATTATATATTTATAGTATAACAAAGATAGATTTATCTATATTATATTATCTATATATTATATAATATATATATAATATATAAATATATATATAGCTTTATATATTATATATATATAGTTATATATATATATATATATATATTAGCTATATATATATATAGTATATAGTAGAAATATGTTATATATTATATTATATATATATTTATTATATATATATATATTAATATATATATATATATTTTTTATATATTATATATATATATATATACCGTATATATATATATTAATAAAAATGTGCAAATGGGGAAAAAATTCAAAATCCATCTAAACAAAATTGATAAACAAAAAAAGTGGCAAAAATTCCATTCTTTATCATACATACCCTAAATGTAATAAGCAGAACTAAATTGGAATTTCTTATCTTAGACATATTATTCAGGTTTTGGTTGAGGCTGGTGGCAAAAGTTTTTTGAATGGGATGAAGCCAGAGCCATATGGAGAGCTGGGAAATTTTAAAATTCTAGAGTAATTAAAAATGATGCAAGTCAGCAAAAAAAAAATTTAGGGTACACTCTGATGTTATTTATAAGGCATTGCAAGTATTCATAGCCTAAATGTACCACTATGAGGAAAAACCTATTCTAACCAAACTTAAAGCTTATTTATTAAGTACATTTTAATTTCTGAAACATTAAGAGGTAATGTGAAAATTTTTTTTTGTGATCATAAAATAAAAAAAAATAGAAACATTTTTAAGGTTCAAAATTTTTCACTGAAAGCTTTGCAAATATTTCATTGAATTATAGAGGGTTAGTAGTTACAAAGGGTGGAACAAAATCCTAATAAATTGTAAATTATTTATTATCTAAGTTATAAAAGCTTTCATTTTCAAACGAGATATATGTTGAAGAAATCTCTTAAATTACTATAGTATATATATATATAGGGTATGATACATATATCAATAAAACCTGTCATACTATATAAATACTACTATAACTAATTGACACTTAAAATGTTAGGCAAATTTCATATTATTTACTTTAATATAATAATTTAGATCTTAATAACATGGAATTAATAAATATAAAATCTAAATTTATAGATTATATCCCTAGCTTGCTATTTAGTATATACAATACGACGATTAATATAATATACTCATATTATAAATTTAAGTAATGGTAAGTTTCAACTTCTGTATACTTATTATTACTATAACTGTAGTATATATATATAATATCATATATATATATAATATATATATATATATAATATATATATTATCCGTATATATATATATAGTATAAATTATATATATATAACCCATATATTATTATTATAATATGTTATATTTTCATTACAAGGTTATACTAAATTTTAGTTAAATATTTTATTATATCTATAATATCGATATATACTAATATATATGTATATATATATATAAGGATTAGTAATATATACGCAATAGGAGATACCCATCAAAACTAAACGCGTAGTTTATATATAACTATACCATTAGTAACCTATATAAAATATTTACCCTTATACTATTAATATATTCTAGTTAGGAAGCACTATCCAATTATATTACTCTATGTAAAAGCTACACAGAATTCTATAACATGAATACACATATATCTTATATAAAAAATACAATAAATTTGATTTATCCCTATTATGGCTTAATAAATGAATAGACAAATGGATATATCATATAAATTGAATATACTATCTATGATACCCGTTGACTTAACGGACTTTATCATAATCTAAACGTTTGATAATCATAATATAGGCAAATCTGTAAATCTTATTTACTATACGAGATTGTGCAAGAACGAAGTATCACGCATACGCCCGATATATATAGATATATCATACACATAGTATATAATATGTTTATAGAAATTATTATATAATACTCTGTGTTAAATTTAACCGTAGTAGCCTAAGCAAATTATTATTCTAGAAAGATACTCACGATCTATAACATGTAAATACATATTAAACTAGTACCAATATAGATAATAATCATAAAATAATAACAAGATTCTAGATATCATTTATGCTTAATACAATAATTTATAATCAGTAACTTACCATATAACAAATATAAATAGAGTATTTATACTTAGATCTAACGCTTGATAATTTCACGTATTAAATATATAGAGTAGCTACCGGTGAATATTAGTATACCCTATATATATAATATAGTATATACATATATATATATTTATATACTATATATATATATATAGTATATATATAGATATATATAGTAATATATATTATGATATATTATATATATATAATAATATACGATAAATTAATAGGATCTTAATACGCTATAAGGTGTAGGTTGGGTTTGCGTGGAGGAGGGATAGTTGGGACTAGCAGCACTGGAGGATTTGGGGGGAAAGAAATGAAATAGAAAATGATCAGAAGGACGGCAGTATTGTTTAACTCCGACACAAATATTGGATGGTTCAGGGTGTGGCGGTAAGAAAAAATTTGATAACTCCAAATTTTTTTTTTTACCCTTGCTTAGGAGAATCGAATCCTTGTAGTTCTGAACACGCCCCCGCTTGTTTTCCCTCTGAGAGGGTGATTTTTAAACCTGAACCTTACGCACCTTCTCCTTTTTTTTTTTGGGGCCTTGATACGGGTCTGCATGCTGTCTGGTCTATCTCTTTCTTTATCTACTCTCTTCCTTCTTTATTATATCCTCTCTTACACGACTCTCTCTTTATTTTCACTCTTACGCAATTCTCTATCTCTTTTTATTATATCCTCTCCTCATGTTTCTTCTCTTCTCCAATTATTATATCCTCTCTTTTTTAATTCTATCTCCTTCCTCTTCTTCTTCTTTATACTTTCTTTTCGATTTCTTTCTTTATTTTATATCTACTTCTTTTGCGATTTTTCTTTCTCTAACTTCTTATTCTTCATATCCTCCCTTACCGATCTCTCGTCTTTTTTTTTCTTATATTTTTTAGTCACACGTAAGTTTATATATGTATATTATATATACATGATATTATACATATAACTATAACATTTTTATATCATATTTTATATATAATATGTATTATTTTTTATATATATAATATATATATATAGATATTAAATATATATAAACTAATAGTAACTTTGATTATAATATATACTTTTATATATTTTTTTTTTTGTACGACTCAAATATATATCTCAATATAGATATATATATATATAAACTCCTATTATACTATACCTAACATCATTGTTATTCTATTTTATGTATTATTACGGTCAACTACCCTATATATTTTATATGTGCATTATATTTATCGATTTTGTATTATTGATATTATATAGTAATAACCTATATAATTTATTCGACATATTTATATATATAATACTATAATTAGATATATTGTATAGTATATTAATATGTAAGTATAGTATTTAAATATATGTTAATATAAATATGATTTATCAATGAAGGGTTGACCTTAGCAACTCGTTTTTATAAGTTGAGTAAAATTTGTAATATAAGTAAATGATCGGTTGAAGAATCATATTTTGTAAAGACCAAAAGATATGTGAACCGCTACTCCAAAAATAATTCAAAACCTGATACATTTGTTATTTCCTCGTATTTAGTTTATATTTACAAAGAATTTTCCAATTAAATGTTTTTTTTTGTTTTGCATTATTAGGTTCAATAGTAGATATCATGTTGGGAATTTGTCAAGAGCGAAAGCTAGTTGAACGTGTTAACAATTTTCTGCGAAATCAGTTTCTTCCAACGTTATATTTTCAAGTTTTAAATAATATATTTATATAATATATATATACTTAGTATATATATATATTTATATACTTATTTTATATATTATATATATATATATATATATATATATATATTCTATTATATATAATTATATAGGTATATATATATTAGTATTATATATAATAATATTATTATATATATATATCGTAGTTAAGTATATAATAATATGATACTAGTCGTTATTATATATATATATATATATATATAATTATATATCTACAAGGGAGAGAGAGAGATTTATATATGATATTATATGATTATTATTATATTATATATAAATATACAAATATATTTTCAAGTTATATACGTATATTATAATATATATGTAATGATATATATAGGGAGAGAGAGAGATTTACATATACTACAATAATTAAAATTATTTATTAAAAAAAATATTTCTTAAAAGTTTAATACATCTTAAGTAAGGATTTATATATAATATAATATATATATAATATATATATATTAGTAAGGTTGCGGTATGACGCCATGACTATGGAAGTATATATAATCTCATATATATATATGGTTATTATATATATCTAGTATATATATTATATATATTATATATATATATATATATTATATATTATAATATTGCTATATATAATATTTATATATATAGTAGTATATTATTTATTATATAATTAATATATATATATAATTAATATATTTATATATACTTTAATATTTACTATATATTATTATTATATAGTATATAGTAATTCCAATTATAGTAATTCTTATATACTATATATATATGCTATGTAGTTATATGATATATAGTATATATGATATATATATTATAGGTATATAATATATAGGACAAAGTTTTAATTAAGTTTATGTTTATATAATTATATAGTTATATGCTATATATATAATAATTATATGAAAGTTTAGTATTATATATATATTGATATATTATTATATATTAGTATATTATATATATAGTAAGGTATATTATATACTATATATATATATATTATGATTATAATTTATATATACTAGTATATATAATATATTTATCTTTAATATATATATATATATTATCTAATATATATATATATATAATATTATATATATATATATATATATAATTACCTGATAGATATATATATATTATATATACTTATATACATATATTACTATATATATTTAGTATTATATTATATATATCTAATATCTATAGCTCAGTATATATATATATATGTACTCAGCTTATATATTTTTCATATATATAAATTTATATATATATTATATATAAATATAATTTATACATATATATATATATATTTAATATTTATTTTTTATAATTTTGATATTATTATTATATATATTTATATATATAATATATATCTTTTTTTCATATAGTAATATATAGGGCGTATATTATAATATCTTATATATATATAATAATATATTATGAGTATTAATAGTCTATACATATATATAATATATATATTATATTATTCTTATTTTTATATATAATTATATATTTGTATATATATATCTATATATATTTATATTATATGTATATATTATAATATTTTATATCATATTATATTTATATTATCTAAATAACTATATATATATAGATATTATTATATATATACTTTTATATATTTTTGTATTATATATATATATATATATATATAGTTATATAATATATATATATATATAATATTATATATATATTATATACTATTATATATATATATATATTACTTATATTACTATATATATATATGTATATATTACTATATATATATTACTATAATGTAAAATATATTGTTACCATATACTATAAACTTTATTTAGACTACATAGGTAAATTGTAGTATATCATAAATATATACTCTCCCATTTAGGACACATGTAAGCTATACCTTCACCTATATAGTATATATTATATATATATATATTAATAAATATATTATTTTCTATTATATATATTTATATATTTTTTTGCTTTCACTAGACCAATATAAACCCATTACATTTATCTCCTTATGAATGATGATGTGATTAATAGTATCCTAGGTCTATATTTATTACTATACTTATTAGTTTTTGAGTATCCTCATTATTTTTATTTATTATATTTCTTATTAATCGGGCGCTTATATATATATATGTAGTATAGTAGTTCGGGTTTTTCTATATATATATATATATATAAGTATATATTAGATATACTATATATTCTATATATATATCTATAGTTATATATATATATATATTACTTCTAATATTATATATATATATATATAGATTTGAGGTTGTAGTTTTTTGACGCTAGTTATGATACAGCAGCATCACGTACGACCAGGCTACTGGTAACGCGAGTCATTAAAAGGGGTGATACCCACGTGGCTGTGCGCATGACGTGGGCCGGTCGTTTCTAAACCTATGAATCATACAGACAATGTAGATGCATTGTATACTGTGGACGGCTGAAGCAAGGAGGCGATGGGATCACGGAGGGCCAAGGTTAGGGCTGAGTACGAAACCACCTAGGATGAGACGAGCAGGACGGAATGCAAGCTACGGAGCGGCCTATTAGAGTAAGTATGTTACTGTGATGTAAACACACTACAACGGAGCCCCGATCCAGAAGGCAACGTGAATGCGCTGAAGTCAGAACAGGTTAAACGGAAGGCCGTGGCGGGAGAGTGCAAGTGACAGAGGAATGGAAACGAGCTGCTTGGGGGATCGTCTCGCCGCGAGACATCGTGCAGGTTGGAAGATAGGCCGGCTGTATCTTGTATAAAAGAAACAACGGGATCGACATGACATATTCTCTCTTTCATCTATCTATCTCTCGATTTATATCTTATAAATTTTCTCTATCTTTTATAGTTTTCTCTCTTATAGTATACTTTATCTGTTAAGACTACTCATATCGTCTCTTTTCTTTTTCTTTCTATTCTCTCTCTCTATATCTAGTTCTAAATCTCTATATATATCTATTATATCTCTATTGTATATCTCTCTCTCGTTATCTTCTATATCTATATAATATCGCTTGGTATAGTATATCTCTATTATCTAATAATATCTAGGTATATATATCTAATAGTATTTATTATAATAACTGAATATTTATATCTATTTCTCACTTGTATTATATATAATAGTATATTATAATATATCTTATATACTCATCATTTATAGATAGGATATTATACTTTTAGTTATACATTTATGATTTTTTTTTAAGTATTATTTATATATATATATTATATTATATATGTCGTAGTTATATATATACATTACTCTATCCCATATATTTGTTATATAGATGTATATATATATATAATAAATATATATTATATATATTATATATATATATATATTATTTATATATATATTATAATAATTTATATATATTATTATTATTATAGATACATATATATACATTTATAATATATATTTCTATATATATATATAAGTATAATATATATATTATATATATATTATTTATCTTTGGTCTTTAATATATCTGCTCTATTTATATTCCTTGTGTCAATTGGCGGGGCCATATGTGTTATACTACGTATAAGTTAATTTATATATAAGATAATGATTATATATTATATTAATAATAATAATTTATATTTATATATTTTTATTGTATGGGGTGGTATAGATATACTTAGTACTTAGCTATTATATATATATATATACTTGTATATATATATATATATATATATATATATATATAGTATTAATATATATATATTATATATATATGGCTAATTACTTTATATTATACTCATATTATATATATATATATATAAATTTAAGAAAATGATATAATTAATATAAATATAATATATATATATATAGTATATATACATATATGTATACTATATAACATATATATATATATTATATAATATATTTATATTATTATATCTATAATAATTATATATTTTATTTTATTTATACTATATACAATATATTATATTTAAATGCGGCCTACGAAGGTTTACCATGATACTATTATTATATATCCATATATTAATTATTTTATATAATAATATATTAATATTATAAATATATATATTATTTTTATTACTAATATTTTATTTCTAAAGTAAATGACATCTTTGTATTATTGAAATATTGTTATAATGTGTTCAATACTATCCAGTTAAAAAAATATAATGATGGATATTTATAAAGCCAATTTTTTAATTAAAAAGAGGTAATATATGATATGAAAGTTCTTCATTGCTTACCAGGTCATAAAGTTATGATTCTCTTAGCACTTCATATTATGAAATAGGTAATATATATATTTTAATTTAATATATAATATTATATTTTATATATATATTTATTATAGTATATTATCATATAAATTATTATATATTATATATATATATAATACTATAATTATAATATATAATTATTATATATATTTATTATATTATAATTAGCGTTTATTATATATATATAGTAATTATTATTTATTAAATATTATCTTAGTTATATAAATATATATTATGTATTTATTTAAGATTTATATCTTAAATATTATATTATATATTTTATCCTACAATTATTAATATTATATACTATTATATATTATCTATATATAATTATTATTCTTCTTTCTTTTTGTGGTCCTTATTTTCTTATTATATTATTCTATATATACATATATATTATATATATATATAATTAATTATATTATATATATATATATTAAATATATTTAAATATTATTATTTAATATATATTTATATTATTTTTAAATATTATAATATATTTATAATTATTTTTTATTATTTATATTATATATAGTTATATATATTACTTATATATATATGGTTATTACTTATCATAATAAAAGCTGTAGTGATGTACCACAGCAAATATATAACCAATATCAATTTATTAGCCCATATAATAAATATAGATATAATAATATGATAAGCAAATAAATATTAAATCAGATAAAAGAAATGAAATAATAAATAAAAAGAGTGTTTAACAAATATATATTTAAAATAATTGAATTATTTAAATATAATTTATTACATCTCATTGTGATAGTTATTGAATGGTATACATAAAGTGGTGATTATAAGATAAAGAAATTATTTAATTTAATAAAAGTCTTAATAGTTTTGCACATATTATTTGGGTGAAAAAAATATACTCCAAATGACTGTGTTTGAATATAGAAGTAAGCAGATATTCATATTGCATCAATTAGCATTAAAAATTGTGTGAAATTGTTTGAGAAATTAGTGAACAGAGATTTATGTAATATTAATGTTATCTTATATTTTTTGATGGGAAAGATTCTTCTATTAGTCTAGTTTTCAGATCTTTGGGATGGTTATATATAGGAAAGATCTATCGAGTTACACATTTATATAATGGTTTAATTCTTAATTTTTATCTATATATATATTATATTTTTAATCTTAAATTTCCTGCATATACCTTTCATGAGTTTTATCGTAAGCATAGAAATGAATATTTTTTGTAATTGCATATTTCCTCTTATTATAACTATATGTATAAAAAGATCGACTATTCATAATATATTATCTTATATGATTATTAATTTTTACTATTATATGAAATTTATTATATTATATCTATTTAATATAATTAGTTTATTGAGTGTAATCTTCATAATACTTAACTTTATATTCTGTTTTACGCTTCATTACTTTCGGTAGATTATCTCTTTCACTATTATATTTTATTATTTTTGTTACTATACATCTTAAACAATGCTACGTCATTCCCATTTATTTAAATATCATTCTATTTATTTTTTTTTATATATTATCTATGATATATATTAATATATATATATGTATATATATATTATGTTAATATATATATATATATTATTATTATAATATTAATTAAGTATTATTAATGTACGCACAGATAGTATATATATATTACAAATTTATACTACATTTAATCTTTGTTATATATTTATAAATATCATTCGTTTAGGCTATATTATACTATATATATATATGAATATATAAAAATTATATATATATTAAATATTAATATAATTATCATTATATAACTTAATATATAATAATATATATATAATATTATAATCTTTATTATTAAATATATTATATAGTAGGTTATCATTATATTATATAATTATATTATATATATATTTATTATCATATATATATTCATATGTTTTATATATGGTAGTTTTAATTATATATATATATATCTATTATTTTTTTGATACTATATAATTATATATTAATTATAATTACTATTATATATATAATTATATTTAAGTATTTAATATATATGTTATTATTATATTTAATTATATATATTATATTATTACATATTACCGGTATATATATTTATTATATATTATATATGATATTGGTTGATTAGTTGGTGTGATGTGTTGTTGTGTGATTTTGGTGTAGGGTTGATTTTAGATTCTTTAGATAAAAGGTAAGTAATTGTATTATATATTTTGTCCACAGTTTTTTTTTATTTCTTTCTAATATAGAATAATAACTGTTTGACAAATTCTCGAGCTCAAAGTTTGTATTATTGATTTTTTGTAATTTAATATTATATAGTTTTTATTAATTTATGTTTTTCATTTTTTCTTTTAATATTACTTTCCACATATCTATAAATTATTTATATATATATATGTTCCTTATTTTTTTTTTATTTAATTTATGTCTATATGAAATTAATAATAAGTGTTATTATCACCTTTATTATAGTGAGATAGGGCTATGATTATATACGTATAATATATATATATATATTAAAGGTATTATTTATTTATATTATTATATATATATATAATATATTATATATATTATTAGTGATATATATTATTATAGTATATAATAATATATAGTTATATATAGGTATATATATATATTTATGTATTACTATATAATTTACTCTATATATATAAATAATACTATATATATTATATATATATTATATATATTTATTTTGTGAGTATATTTATTTATTAATATTATACTATATTATGATATATTATATATTATATATGAATATATATTACATACATATATATAAATATGTAATTATATTATATATATATAATAATAGATTTATATATATATATAAATAATATAATAATTTATTATTATATATTTACAAATCATATATATATATTAATATAATATATTATTCTATATATAGTTAAGTATATATATAATATAATATATATATATAATATTATTATACATATATATTATATATATAATATTATATTATTATATTATTTATATATTTATATATATATATATATATCACTATAATATTAAGCTATGCTCGCTTTTCAGAATATTAGTTCTAATATAATAATATATTACATTTATATAATATATATATATATAGTGATTACTAGTATAGTTTATATATTAAACATTACTATGATAATATATTGACTATAATATATTATATAATATATATATATATATATATATTATATATAGTATTACATACTATATA
>JABUQX010051824.1:32500-40811 GCA_015478945.1 Trachelipus rathkii
AAGAGTTGAAAGTCTTTCTGCGTCTCATTATATCTACTATTATTCACAATTATCCACTACATCCAATCGATCAATTCCGTTATTATCTCTTTATATACGATGGAAGGTACTATATAGTAGTATTACTTATATATATAGAACTAATTATTACTAACATATAATCTATTAACTATAAATAATATATATTGAATATATATATACTTAGTTATATTATATATATATATATATATTTTGATGATAAATACATTGAAGGTCATAGTTTTCTAAAGTTGGAAGTAAAAATTATTTTATTGTATATAAACATTAATTAAAATCACAATAAAAAAAAAAAAAAAAAAAAAAAAAAACATGCGAGCTTTCTTGACCATAACTCGGAATTTCACTCTTCAGGCTGATGGACAATGGATTGGTGGTTGATATGAAATTTTGCTACTTTTTATTCTTATTATTTTTGGAAACTGGTAGTTTTTTAAAATTGATATTGATGACGTTCTATTTTTTAAGTTTATTGATCAAGTTTATGAGTGCTTTTGATTCCTTCAAGTATTTGTAAGTAGTTAGATCGATTGTGTTTTCTCCCTTTTGTAAATTGAAATTTGGGGTGTTTTTTATAATGAAATGCTCTACTAATTTTCTTCTGGCTTTGTTTTTTATATTTTTAACAATGACTGGTGAATTTATATCAATGCCGTGGTTAAAATTTTGCCTATGTCTTACTAGAGATGATGTTTGTTTGTCGTAGTCCAGATCATATTTATGTTGACAGAACCTTACTATAATTTACCACATAGCTACATTTTTCACAGTTCATCACGCCCTACGGAGCGCAGATTAATCCTATTCATTTATCTTACGATAAAATATCGACATCACGTTTTTTCAACATGCAACCGCTTTTTGGGTTGTGCGGTGTATGCACTTGGGATCATAGTATTTTTTGACTCTTCTGACACGCGGTAATTTTGTTTTTTTTTTGTTTTTTTTTTTTGTTTTTTTTTTTTTTTTTTTTTGTCTCTTTCCGCGGTTATTATTAGCTCTCTTTTTTCTAATGCCTTTTATTCTCAGAATCCCGTTTGTCTGATACATATTGTTTTGATTGGTTACTTTGAATGGCTTCAACTCAAGATTTTTTTTATATGGCTTCCTTATTCAACCCTTTGGATGATATAACGTTGTTCGTCCTCTCTTTGAATTGGTATATCCCAGCCACTCTTGTTGTTCCGGGACTATATTTTGAGAGAGGGATGTAATCTTAATCAACGATGAATGCCTTTTTTGTCATACTCCAAAAATCAACTAATTTATGTTTGATAGAACCTGGGTTTAAGATTTTGGTTTTCCCTATTAACAATTTGTCAGTTCTTGCATTTATTTTGTAAATTCCGGAATTTTATTTTGTTGGTATTCAATAGGTTTTAGATTGCACATGCTAAGTATAGATATTATGTTGATTTATCAGTCTTGTAATTTTATTTGGGTAATTTCATTGAATAACTACTGTTTTTGTATATTGGGGATTGGTGATATACATTCTTGAAAAGGTTTTTTGGTACGGGTTTAAGTTTTTAGAAATTTAGTTTTGCATTTCCGTAGGAAGTTTTTATGATACCGTCAGGATATTTTAAATCTATGGAAGTTTATTTTTCTTAATGTAGATCTAGTATAGTTCTTCTACCAGGCTTGCTTTGGGTCCATGGCAAATTTTAAAGGCTTAGGAACGGGATTTAGGGTGGTGCTGTTCAGCACTAGCTGGCTTTTTGTGGATGTAATATAATTGAATATATATATATATATATATATTAATATATATATATTATATATATATTATATATATATATATATATTATATATATTATATATATTATATATATTATTATTAATAATTTATATATATATATATTAATATTATAATATATATATTATATATATATTTATATTATTATATATTATATATATATATAATTATATAATAATCTATATATTATATATATATTTATAACAAATTAATATATATATATATATATATGAAATATAATAGTTTATATACTATATTATTATTATATAGTATTCTTTGTATTATATATATAGATTTATATTATATATATATATATATATATATACTAGTACTATATAAATATTATCAGTATTTATATAACTATATACTGTTATATAATTTAATGAGTTATAATAATCTTATATATACTATATATAAATATATATATATATTATATAATTAGGTATATATATATATAATGCATATATATTACTTATTATTATATAATATATTAGTGTGTTCTATATATATATATATTATATCTATATATATATACTTATTATAATATTCTATATATATATTATATTATTATATGTATATATATATATATATTTATATATCGAAGCTTGGAGTTTGATTTATATTCCAGGTTATTTATACGTCTAAAAGTTTTATATTTTATATTGATACGTTTTCGCGTTATGAATTTACATCCGACTGCAGCAAGATTTTCATAAAATTTAAAACTGTACAGACTGTTTTATCTTCGGAAATTATGCAACAGTGTCATCGATGGCGTAATCCAAGAATTTTTTGTAGGGAATTGTGGGGAAAGTATATGAATATATTTCTCTATAAAGTTCCATGAAAATTATTGCTAATAATTGGAGATAGTGATGAACCCATTCTTATAAATCTGCTTTAAATTTTCTTGAAAAGTGAAATTAGCTGGTTTTGTTTAAAAATAAGCTTAGTTTATTAGTTTTTTTATGATGGTACTCAAAGTCTCAGTTGATTAGTTTTTCTTGTGTTTTGTTTCTTACACTAGGTTATTACCCCTTTGTATGCATTTGATTCAAGTTTATTATTAAGTATGTAAATTAAATTTCCACACTTTTTTATGTTTTAATGTAGGCGAATTAGAGGTTTTGGGTAGATTTGTTTACTAATATTTCTTGCGGGTTTATGCATACTACTGCTTTATACTTATATATAGTATCATATATACTATATATTAGTAAGTGGTATTATATATATATACGTAAAGTCGTTTTATGGTAATATTCTAATAGTTTTATATATATATATATTAGCTTAATTATAATATATCTATATCTAATAGGTATATAGTGCTATATACACTCTATACACTATATAATAATATATATTTTATATATTATCTATAATATCATCTATATAAAATATATAAATATATATAATTAGTATAATATATATAATATAACAGTATATATTTATATATCAAATATATATATGGTATATACATATATATAAACCTACATATATGCTTCTATAACTATATAGAGTATATATGTGTATTAGCTCTATTATAAATATATAATAATTATATATATATATATATTATATGTATGATATATATTTATATATATAGTGGAGAATATAGTGAGTATAAGAGTAATATATATTATATATAATATATAGTTATAATATTAATATATATAGTATTAATATGTATATATATTAAATAATATATTCTTATAATATTATTATATATATATATATATATCTATATATTATAATATCTTTTAAGACCTATCATACTTTTCTTAGATATAGACTTAAAATACTATAATAATTAAATATATATTTATATAATTTTGTATCTAATTTTTATGTAGCTCAGATATGCATTTAATATTCGAAAGTAATATATATATATATATATATATATATATATATATTAATATATAATATATATATGGTTGATACTTGACTAGTTATATATATATACAATATAATATATATATATATATATAATAATATATATATAGTATATATATATATTATTATATATATATTTATAAATATATATATTAATATATATATAATATTTATATTATTTATTATAATTTATATATATTATATATATATATTATATATATATATATTATATATTATATAATATATTATATATATATAGTGTATCTCTACTATATAATAATATCTATATTTATATTATATATTGATATTATTTTTTATTAATCAATATAAATCTACTGTATATCTTACTATATATAAAGTATTATGATGATTATTAGCCTAATAATAATATACTATTATATATATATTATACTATGATTATATATATAATATATTAATAACAAATTATAATATTATATATATTTTAGTATTTTTATATAATAATTAATAATTTTATATATATATATATATATTATAGTGCCTATATATAATGTATATATATATATATATATATATATATATGTATATTTATATTATATATTATATATATATATTAATATATACTTATTAAATATGTATATATATTATAATATATATGATATATATCTATTAGGTAATAATAATATATTATATATATATATTATAATATTATTTTATATATTGTGACTATTATATACTCTAGTATATATATACAATATTAATATATATATTTAGATTTACTACTTATATATATTATATATTATATATATAATAATTATATATATATATATATATATGTAATATTATATATATATCACATTATATTTATATATATATATTATAACTATTTATAATATACTATATCTATATATATATATATATTATATATTATTAATATATATAATATATAATACTATATATATAATATCTATTATATATTTATGTATATATACTAAATATATATATATTTAATAATTTATATAATAATTTATATAATATATATATATATGAGATATATCTAATATAGTACTTATATATATATATATAATAATATTATAATATATAATTTGTCTTATATAATATATATGATATAATTATATATAATATAATTATATATATAATATATATATCGTAATTATTATTATATATTATATATATTATATATATAGTATTATATACTATATAATATTAGCTATATAATATATAATATAATGTCTATATCTTACTATATATCTTATATATATATTATAGATACTATATTAATATATATATATATATTATATTATATATGTATACAACATATTTATATATATAATATAATATTAATATATATGTATATACTATTATATATATATTTTATATATATACTATATATATATATATATAATATATATATATAATCTTTTATACATATATATAAAAATAAAAATATAATATTATATATATATAAATATTATATAAATATATATATATATTTTTAATATATTTATATTATTATTAGCTATATATTTATTATATTATATATATATATAATTATATATATATATATATATAATAATATATATGATCATTATTATATATATTATATTATATTTATTTACTAAATATTATTATATTATATACTATATATTATATATTTTATTTATTTTTTCATTTATCTCTTTATATAATATAATATATATACAATATATATTAGGGTATATATATACTATATATATATATATTATTATATTATATTATAAGCAAATCCATTAATCCTCTTAATATAAAATAGAAAATAAAAGTTTAAGAATACAATTACCGAAAATAATAATTTGAAAAGGCAGAGTTTTGATGTTTTGTCTTTTCTTTTTTGCTTTGACCAATTTCGGCGAAACATTTGAAATCTAAGAGCTGATATTGTAAACTCGTAGAATAAAGCAACATTCGATATTTGAATTTATTTGGACAAGGATTTGCAATTTAATTGAGCTATCGCACAAGGGGACTGAAATTTTTCTTTCGCAATATCGAATCCGCATTCGATTGACCGGAGAAAAACTCTTTCAAGATAAGAGAAGAGCTCGATTTCGAATTTGCTTTTAACAATAGTGCAAATTGGACCTAAGATATATTCGTTTGAAATTGCTAATATATATTTATATAATAAATATATTATTTTCACTCATAATTTTTTTTACATATAGATGATAGCATATATATAATATATCTATCTTATCTATGTATATATATATTATATATTATGTTATTATCTATATTATATTATATAGTATATATAATAATAGAAATCAAACAACTCAATTCATTTCAGAATTTGATATTATATTAAAAAGTTTGAAGGACAAATTATTATTATTATATTATTTATTATTATTATTTTATAAATTTTTTTATATATTATTATTATTATTATTATTATTCTATACATTATTATTAATATTATTATATATATTATTTATTTATGTCTATTTATTTGTTAGCTTCTACCAAACAACTATATCATCTTTAATTTTATGAAACAGTGTTCTAACACTAGATCAACATTGAGGACTAAAAGGGACTACAACGATTGGTTAGCATACTCTTTTTTCCCCAAACACATTTTGAAAGACTTCTTCGTGTCACATTCGGATCATGGGTCAAAAAGGTCTTTTAACTAGAGAGATGGTTTTTAATTAATTAATTAAACTGCCTTACAATACTCGCAGTTGCAAAAGTATAAAGACATTATTAATCTCTCTCGCTGTTTCTTAACACGAAACTCAATTTTAAATTGAGAATTGATAAATACAATTGTTAATAATAAGTATAATAATAATATTAATATTAATATAATAATAATAATAATAATAATAATAATAATAATAATAATAATAATACTAATAATAATAATATAATAAAATTAATAGATGAATATATAATAATAATAATTATAATAATAAGGAATAATAATATTCATCAATATGCCAACACGGATTCAGGCATTTTCCGTTTCGTGTTCCCGCTGATATTTCCTTTAAAAATGATGTGGATAAGAGGCATGAATTGGATAAGGTTTAGCATATACTCGCATTTAAAGTAGATCTAGAGAAAGCCTTTTGATAGAATACAGAAAGGATTGTGGCACAAGTGGATGGAAGACCTGCAATATGGAAAAATAAGAATGCTTGATAAGGATAATAAGGATATGTATGAAAACAATAAAACGTTTAGAACGGAGATGGGAGGGAGAAATGATATGAAACGAAGACTGGAGTAAGGCAGGCAGTGTGCTTCCCCTTTATTTTTGCGTTTATATCTGGACAAACTTCATTGAAGAGAGATTGTGTTAAGGAGGGATAGGGAATCACCTTATGTATAGTACTGCACAGCACGCGTGCTGTGGTGACAAAGGACAACATGGAACTAAGCTGCCGTGATCTTGAATGAAGTGTATGATGGAGTGGTGATATGAAAATAAACGGGAGAAAGCGAGAGATGAATGACGATATCGAGACAGGGAGAACACGCGGAGATATTGATGGAAATTATCTACAAAAACAACCAGCAATTCATATGGCGGTAAGGGTTATAGAAGGATGGATAGATTCAGAACTGGGGAAAGAAAAGAGAATTTCAGAAATGTGGGAATGTGTACCATTGATGACGCGAGAGGAGTGCAAGTAGAGTAAGTGATCTATACTATGATTGAAACAATACCACAGACAATTATATATCAGGGTCGAAAAGTTACCAAGCATAACACGATGCAGAGAGTAAAAGATAGTTGAAGCCTGCGGAATGCGAGTGTTTAGATTAATAAGAGGAGTAACGCTGAGGGATAGAGTTAGAAGTGAAGCAATGAGAGAGAGACTCGGAGGCCGGCAATATGGGGAGTGTATTGAATAACAGCTGAGATGTGTCGGTCTGTGCCAGAGAATGGAAGGACGTGCTAGATACCCGAAGATTACTTGATTGTGAGACCTATGGAACGGATGAGTAGGGGACGACCAGAAAATGGAAGGATGACTGTGGAAGAGCAATTATGTCCGAGGGTAGAAACGAAGGAGATGTGGAAAGGACGGACTATTTAAGACAGGGACGCTATGGAGGGATATTCTGGAGGAGCACCCTTGACAGGATTACTAACAAGATGGATGGTGAGAAAGGTGAGGAATAATAATAATATGATAATAATAATAATAATAATAAATAATGATAATATAATAATATAATCTAATAATAATATATAATAATATAAATATAAAAATAATAATTAATATATAATATATAATATAATAAAATATATAATTATATAATTAATAATATAGTGATAATATAAATATTAATATATATATGAATGAATGAATAATTAATTATAAAAAAAATTATAAAGTTTAATAATTATAATTATATAGATTATAAAAAATTGATATATAATTATAATTTAATTATAATTATAATATAATTATAATTATATTTTGATTATTATTAATAATGATATAAATATATATATATACTAATATAATATATATATATAATATATTATATATATATATCTATTAGTATATGATTATATACTTAAGATATGCTTTCACTTACATGAGTTAGTTATTATTA
>JABUQX010051825.1:0-12500 GCA_015478945.1 Trachelipus rathkii
CCTACCCATCCCACCCGGCTGTGATCTATTGATATTGATTCAAGTCATATTTTCGAGTATCATTTTGGTATAAAAGCATAACATAAAAATAAGCTTCTTATATCTGGAACCTACGAATATATTAATCAACCAGACAGTTTTAGCATCATAAAGCTAACACTATTTCATCAACACCGCAGACTACGGAATATAATTGTACAAATGAAACGCCTAACATACCTCCGCGTAAATGACATAATCAGCTAGATTCCTGAAATCCCCACTTTTCACAAGGTAAAGTGGCTAACAGGTCATATACAATACTCGATATGTTTCCCACTTTTCGTCATATCAGCAACAACAGGTAAAAGGCATATTTATCAAACAAAATTCCCTTAACAAAGTGGACCAATCTATCAAAGATACCATCATCTTGAATATGAATTGACACTACCTCTCATCAACAGTGTCACGTGTTTCGAGCTTTACATCATTTGACCTACGAATAAACCATAGACCATTAGCAAAATTCTAGGCAAACCTAACATATACTCAACAAAAACTTAACCTAGGCTTCAACGTTCTAACACATTAACAACTTAACCACAGTAATATCTTACCCAAACTCAACATTTCTCTTAACAAATCAGTGTTTTTTCCACATTGTCATAGTAATTTAACAAAACATACCCCTAACTTACGAATAAAACAGTTTTCATTCATTACCCAAGAGTATCTAAAGCAACACATTACCTTACAAGAGAAATCCCAGGGGATTTGCGCCCCTTGAAAGGGTGTGGATCCTGCGAGGGGGAATCACCCCGAAGGGGTGTAAGCGGGTTTTGGCGCCTCAGCCCTTCGGGCTGAGGCCTTACCACTCCTTCGATATGATTTGTTAAATGATACTGTGTCAGTGTAAGATTAACGTTAGATGTTAGAGACTATGCTTGGAAAGTAAGATAGGTTACGTTGTTGCATACATAATGTAGTTAGCTATTACTGGACGTTAAGATTGTTGGAACTTGTTTAAGTTGACTGCGTATTCGTGTTTAAGATCGTTGTTAAGTTGTCGGTTTGGGTTATAAATCGTAGTTCAGATGATGTTAAGTAAAGCTTTATAATGTGAAAACTTTGTTATGTTAGCATATATTCGCATGTTAGTATATAAAGAACTCATTTTTGCGCATATGTTTATCCGAAATGATACTCTAAAATGGCTACGTAAATCAGTTGTTTATGTAAAATTAAACATTGATATGTTAGAGATAGCTTGAAAAAAGTCGTGAAGTAGGTTAACGTTATAATGTATTTGCTTGTGTAGGTACTTTATTGCTGCTTAAGTATGGAACTTTGTAATGTTAGTTGTTTATTCTAGCGTAAGGTGTTTTAGATTTTGTCATTTGTACATTATATTCTAAGTTCTGGTGATGCTATGTTGGTTTTAATGTAAAAACAATGTAACGTTAGCATATATCTGTTGATTTTATATTAAAGAAAAGTATTATTTGTAATATGTTATTGTTGTTGTTGTTGTTGTTGTTGTTGTTGTGTTGTTGATTGTTGTTGTTGTTGTTGTTGTTGTTGTTGGTTGTTGTTGCTGTTGTTGTCAATATATACCCTTTTGACTGATATGGTTCATTCGTATACGTCATATATTTGTTCACTTTCTTCTGATTGGCTGAAAGAAAGAATCTCATTACCTTGAAGGGTTGTTTACGCATACGATTGCCGTACAAGTAGGACATTTTTCGCTGTATGGTAGCGATACCATCTCCTCGCATCTTCTCCACCTGTTGTTATATCTTCACGAGGCAGCTCTCGTGATTCCAACGATGTTCAATTTATATTTAATCCGTAAACCAAATTGGCAGTCGTTACGTTGCTTGGTTCCTGCCAAAGGTCCAAATAATAGGACCTTTATTCGTTGTGCTGATGGATATCATCAAGATTATCGATATCGCAGCTGCCATGCGGAGAGGAAAATAAGTGTTGTTATCGCAAAGTATCAACGCTTAGTGAAATTATCTAACTGGGGAAAAGACAACATAAGTGGTTCTAATAGAATAGACGTTGTGTTCTCGTCGTGTGACAATATTAACCCTAGAACTACGCCACTACTGGAAACCATCGATTGCCTTGTGACCTCTATCGCTATGTATAGGGTTTCATGTTCGAACAACCTGAAAATTATATACAGCCATTGTCTTAAAATAAAAAAAACGAAATCTCACCATCCCACACTCTACCGATGTTGACATACTTGAGGACTAAATACATACAGCACATGGTGTAATCTATGATATTTACACCGAACCATGTGGTTTCCCGTTTAATGCAGTATACAGGAATGCGTTAATAACTATCAGTTGAAGAGTTTACTTCTCTCTGTATGAGAGAATGAGTGCTGCTGAATCAAACATAGTGCGAAAATATTGGGTTTGTGCTCACTGAAGGCCTTATATACTTACATTTCTTTCAAGGGTGTTTGAATCTTTAGAGAACTATATGAACGTAACCCAACTTGAATCTATGTTCTCTGATTAGATGAATTATATTATTTTAAAATAACTTATGTTTTTATGTATAACGTCGTTTTCAATGAAAATTATATGTCTTAAAAAAATGAAAACTAAAACTTGTTTTACTTCCCGCTTATGCACGCTTTATTGGACTAAGTTGTTAATGATAACGCTGTTTATTCGTCTGGATTGCTTGAAACTATCTGTTAAGTACGTTTGCTCATAGTCTTAGCTTTACAGAGAGTAAAAACTTTACTTTGTTTGCCATTACCCATTAGGTATTATGCTCATTGTAATGTATTGCTAAATTTTTGTTAAATATTACTATGTTAAATGTAAAATTAACATTGTCATGTTGGAAATATGATAAAGTATGAATGGATTATGTTTTTGTGAGTCTCGTTAGTTACTTTACTGGTGTAAGTGCACTGAACGTTGTTAGCGTACAGTTTATTCCTGTTTAAGATGAGCTAAGTTTGTCGTTGTGGGGTTATATTCATAGGTCAGATTGATGTTAAAGAATCTTTAATTAATGTGGAAACCTTCTGTTACGTTAGCAGTATACTTCATTGATTCTGGTTATGATAATTAGACAAATTGTTATGGTAAAACTTTTTCTAAATGTTACCTGTGTCAGTGTAAGGTTAACGTTAATATGGTAGCGATATGTTTGAAAAGTGTAAGTAGGTTACGTCTCTGTATGCTATATTAGTTAACTCCTTACGTTTTAAGTGGGGGAACTTTGTTAATGTTGACTGGCCTTATTCTTGCTTTAATTTATGTGTTAGAGTTATGTCTTTGTCACATTAATTTTCATAGTTATGTTACGTCATGTTGCTTTATTGATGTGGGAAACCTTATATGTTAGAGTATATTCGTGTCAGTATTGATAATTAACCAATTGTTGTGATAAATTTTGCTAAATGTTACTGTGGAGTCATGGTTAACGATAATATTTAGAATATTTTGAAAAAGTAAGAATAGGTTACGTCTTTGCATGGCTAATATTAGCTACTTTACGCGGTGTAAGTGGTGAAACTTAGTATAAACGAATAACGTTTATTCCTGTTTAAGATGTGTCAGGTTTGCCGTTGTGGGTATATTCATAGTTCAGATGATGCTAGTACGGCTTCTACTTAATGTTGAAAACTTATGTTACGTCAGCGTAATATTGTTTTGATCTATTGTATAAAGAACTTGTTTCTATGTTATGTTTATCCAAAATGAACTCGAAATTTGACTTGAATCAATAGACATCAATAGGATCAATAGAATCAGATGGACAAAGAGGGGTAGCCGGATGGCTGCTGGGATGGTGGTTTAGATTTACTACGACTTTACTGATTTAGGGTATTGTAAAACGATATACAATTTTAGTTAAAAATTTGACCTTAATCAATAGTTCCAATAGATCACAGAAGGTCAGGAGGGAGGTTAAATAGTGGTTTGATTTAGTGACATTTACTGCTTTAGGATTTGTAAAACGTTACAATTTTAGAAAAATTTGACCTTAATCAACTAGATCAATAGATCACAGAAATGGTCAGGAAGGGAGTTTGAATAGTGCGTTTGATTATAGTGATTTATACTGCCCTTATTAGAGGTATGTAAAACGATTACAATTTTAGTGAAAATTTTACCCTTAATCAATAGATTCAATAGATTCACAGACATGGTCAGGGGGGAGGTTGGTAGTTGTCTTGATTTAGATGAAAATTTACTGAATTTAGCGGTATGTAAAAACGAATAAATTTGTAAGTTATAAACATAAAAAGAGTAAGAAATTTTTATTCTTATTTATTTAATTTTTTCTTTCTATGATGGTTCTGAACCATTATTTTCGCAATCCTTACAAGATCCAATAACATATTAAGCCCACCACTAATTGTTGTCTTATAACGACGGTTTATAATAACTCGGCACCCGCAGTGCGCTCCAGCACCGGTGCCGGAGCCACTCCTCAGATTCCCAATACCAACTACTTCTCCTACGAAAAATCAACCCTGATCCTCTCACAAATTTCAGCCTCTATACGGAACAATTAAATTTTTAAGGGGTGGGTCCCTGTCGGGAGACCCAATGGGGACGTAATCTCGTCTCAGATGACTTACATCCACCCTTCTACACAAACCTCCAAATTTATAACCCAATACAGATAAGTTCTAATTCATATAGAATATATATTGACCTCAGAACCGAGAATGCGAGAAGGCAACCATGGCGGTAAAAGCAAAGTCGGGTGCGTAAAAAAAACGATCCTTACAGGGATCGCTTTTTCGGACTCAGATTCGATTTCTTCGAAAATCGAATCTCGGCGTAATAAAATAATAAATAATGCTGTAAATATTGGTGGCACGCGCTCGCTCACGCGCTGACGTAATCTCGTCTCGACGAGATTACGATCCATCACGTATCGAACTACTCTCGTTAGCTTAACTCAATCTCAGGGTTTGGGAAGCCAAGGGTATAAACGCGGACGTAGCGGCTACGCTCATCGGAGAGGTTTGGACCCCCATCTATCTATCCTCCATACAGCTTAAAATTTAGCACAGTTATCGAGCTTATCCCAATATATAGTTGATTATGCCAAGTCATTCAGACCCCATATATCTCTTTCCTTCATATCGAAAAGGCTGCCAAAACGCTTCGGATGTATCCATAACAGTTAGTAAACAGAGTGGATATGGACATAAATTTGCCGCGACCTTTTCTGGTGACCGCGACCTCTTTTGGCCATTGACCTTTTTGGGCAACCTGAATTTTTTTAGCCCAAGAATTTTTTGGCTTGACCTCTTTGATGAACATGTAAACTAAATTTGAAAACCAAATTTATTTTGGCAACCCTAAATTCTTTTGGCCCACGGTAATTTTTTGCAACCCTAATTTTTTTTGGGCAACCCTGAATTCTTTTGCACCTTTCAGAAGAAGGCTTGCGCACAACGGTTTTTGCGTAAGCAAACCGTTGTACGTACCCCACCCTAATTTTTTGGCACCCTAATTTTTTCGGCAACCTTGATTTTTGGCAACCCTAAGAAGGGTTGCGCCATACGGTTGCGTAAGCAAACGTGTAGTACCCCACACGTACAAACACACGACCAAGCCTTTGGTCTTCCATGGGTCAATTTTTACGTACCCCACCCTAATTTTCGACCACCCTTTGGTCTTCCATGGTCAATTTTTGGCCCACCTAAATTTTTCGGTCAACCCTTTGGTCTCTCCATAGATCAATTTTGGCCCCACCCTAATTTCGAACCAACCTGTGTCTTCATGGGTCACATTTTTGGCCACTCCTAATTATTGGCCACCCTTTAGGGCTGCTATCCCTATTTATGTCTTTACCTTGATTGACCATGATATTTCGGCCTTAGCCTTGCCAAGCATAATACCATGGGTCAATTTTGCCCCACGTTAATAATTTTCGGCTACCCTTTAGGGGATTAATAGCCCGTTTTTTGCATGTCATTATACCTTGTGTGTGTGACCAGATATTCGGCCTGGTGGACCTTGCCATATCACCATGGGTCAATTTTGGACCACGGATTAATTTTATGTCCTCCTTTAGGGGCTGTAGCCCATTTTTGATGTACTTAACCTGGTATTGAACCAATGATATTTCAGCCTTGGCCTTGCCAATATCACCAATGGCGTCAATTTATGGCCCACGCCAATTTTTTGCCCCCTCGTGGCCCACCCGTCACATATTTCGTATCCTAACTTGAACGTAGTATCTAGTGATTTCTCATTAGTGTTACTATGAATTATCTTACTGAGTGCCGGTGATGCCAGTGTGAGTAGCCAAGTAGCATGCCAAGTGAGATGCCCAAGTCGAGTGCCAACGTGGAGGCAATGAGCTGCCAAGTCGAGTGCCACCTAGTTTGCCAAGTGCAGTGCCACATAGTGCCAACGCAGTGCCACTCTTTTTCAAGCCTTTTATCTAGCCTTCCCCTTAGGCCTAGAATGCCCGTAATACTGGTGTCTACCTAGTTATAAGGGTATGAGGAAACCGAATTGGTGTATGATTACAAGATTGCCTAGGATGCTCCTACATGAGTTAGGTCTTTTTCTAAACCCACTATATACACCACTATAGTCACTTACTACACCACAATTCAACTATAGACACTATATACACACTAGGACACTTAATAAGCACTTACACTCGTCCCATAGACATTACATCTTACACTACCACCACACGTTGATTATTTTGACGCCCTCAACTTTTGATATGCCTCTCAAGCCATTGAATGCCTTCACTATGGAAGGTTCATCTTCTGAGTGACGTCATCTTGATACCATATAATATGATGATCATTTTGATGAAATCATTTTTGATAGCTCATCTCTACCCTACATCAAAGAACAGAGTTAATAATTAATGTCTTCCACCTAGATCATAAGCTACAACCAGGGAGCAGCGTGCGCCCTCCGCGCCAAAGACAGCCAACCCCGCACCCGCAAGGTGACGACCCGCCGCAGTCCGCCCGCCGCGGAGCGCCCGAAGACGCCATATATCCCGCGTTACCGCCGCCAGCGTGCGCCCGCAGGCCGCAATATTCGCACGAATTGAAAGATATATATACTATAAGTCATTTTTATATCATACTTAAACATTTCAAAGGAATTTCTTTTCAAATATACTATGATTTATTCATTTAAAGCTTTTTTCATAACTTAAACATTTTATTTAAAAACATTTTCGCGAAACCTAAAACTGTATCCATTACAGACCTATTATTTAACACGATAATATTTATTAACATTTATTTTTTACTTAATACTTTTATACTTAATACTTTATTAATTTATCAAATTATATTAAAAATTGTATGATTTAAGAAGAAAAATTTCCAGAGTGTCTCGATATATAATCATTTATTTTACTACATTTAACTCACATATTTTATTAACATTACCGTACTTTAAAGCAGTAAATCAGTTAAATCAAAGAGGGTGTTACCTAACACCTAAGGTATTAGTATGCTTTTGTTTCTGCTTTACTGTTTAAACTTTCTGCTTTACTGCTTGTACTCACTGCTTTACTCTCCTTAAACTCACATTACATTACATAACCTTAAAGCAGTTAAATCTAGTAAATCAATAGAGGTGTTACCTAACACCTAAGGGATTAGTATGCATTTTGTTTTTCTTGCTTTTATTGCAGATTTGACATTGTCCGTAAATTGCTTTAACTTTTCCTGCTCTTACTGCTTTAACTTTCTGCATTACTGTTTTAACTTTCTGCTTTACTGCTTTAACTCATGTTTTTACTGCTTTACGACTGTATTTAATTAACAAAGAAACAAAACAGCAGGTAAAATCAGTAATCAATAGAGGTGTTACATAGCAACAAGGTGTTAGTATGCTTTTATTATAAACAAAAACAGAGAGAGGGAGGGGAGATTTGGCAACGTTTTCATTGCATATTTATGAAAAGCTTATCAGTTGTGTTGTGTTTTATTATTTTACGAATTATGCAGTTTATTGTGATGTTTTCTAATTTATTTCATTAATTCTACTTATTGTTAGTATTATAGTTTTCAACTTTATTGGCTTTAACTATTCTGCATTTAATTTAATGATCTGGGAGCTTCTTGAATCTTTTTTTTTACTGCCACTGATCATTTGAATTACAAGGAAATTTATTATTTTATTTGTTTTTCAATTTTATTAATTTAGTATTTTTTTTTTTTTAATATATACTTTGGGTGTTATTACTTCATGTCTATGTAGTTATTATTTAGAACCAGGGATGACACACACAACGCAACACACACACACACACACACACACCCACACACACACACACACACCAACAAACGCACACACTTACACTTTATACACATACACTATGACACTTCTACACACATTCATTGTGAAGCATATACATTTACCTATAGACACCTACATTTACCTTTATACACACGCGGTCACACACACACACACACACACACACAACACACACACACACACACACACACACTATAACTTTACACACATTCACTATGACACTTTACATACACAATTCACTATGACACTTATTTACCCATAGCACTTACATGTACACTTACACACACACCACACACACACAGATTTTACTTACACTCAACACACAGATTTTTACGTTACACACGCAGACATTACTTACAACTCCACGATTTACTTACACTCACACACAGATTTACTTACACTCCACAGCCATTTACTTACACTCACACACGAGGATTTACTTACACACACAGATTTACTTACACACAACACACACAGATATTACTTACACTCCACACAGATATTACTTACACACACACACCCACACACACACCCACACACACCAACACGCACACTCACTTCCACATATAACGCATAATTTATTAAAAGAACATTTATGTTTAATTAAACACGTACATTTATATAACTCATTCAAATATAACTAAAATTATTTCAAGTTTCTTAAACTTCTATAATACAATCAACATTGATCTTTGAACAAAGAACTTATTATTAACTGCTAATACTTTTGTTTATAAATTTTGTAAACTATCAATTTTAAAAATAACTTTTACCTAAAATTTATGAAAAATTTTATTAAAAACATTAATTTTTACGTACCTTAAAAGCAATAAATCAGTTAAATCAGATAAAGCGTCAGCCCCAGCACCCCATCTACACCAAGCTTATGCCCGGTTATGTTCTATCTGACTTACTGCTTACTCATTCTTTAGCCATAATAAGTATAAAAAAACAAAATTAAGTTCTTCTTCTCTGCTAACATACATGTATTTTATTAAAATCTTTCTAAGTTCTTATTAAAAAATAACCAATAAACACTATACAATTTACATTAAAGAGAACGAACAAGGAAATATGTTCAACCTTTTTTTGACCATTAGAAACGTATTACATTATTATATATTATTATTATTTATTAATCTATGTACATAGACAATCCATCACGAGAAAACCACAACAACCCGCACTCCTTACAATACGAAACTGACCTCTCTCTGTAAAATGTGTTGGAATAACTACTTTTAGGCCTAAATTTATGATAATCCTTTTTGTACCCCTTAAACAATTTTAGGCTATTGGAGGTTGAAATATCATATTCAAACTGATTTTCCTAATGTAAAATGGGTGCCAAATAACTACGTAGCCAATCTTAGGCTAAATTAGGATTAGCCTTATTTATGATATCCCATGCTGGATTTAAAGCCTAATACCAGGTCAAAAGGTAATTCCAGTGTAGACAAGAATCATTTGTTATTTATTATTTTATAAATATATTTCAAACTGAAACATGCTGGTTCTCGGTAAATCCTTTAAGCAGGTAAGAAGGAAATGTTTTCCTTACTGCTCCTTGTACGGAAGTTAATCTATCTTCTATATGACCTCGTATTGTGATTGGGTTCGAGAATTTATTTTATCCGTCTCTTTTTTGAACAATTAAACTTTGTTCCTTTCAACTTGGTATTATGAGCAGGTGTGTTTATTATCTTTTAGACCCAACTCGATGTTTAAAATACATTAGTCATTTTAGCTGTTAGGGGTGCACAGTTATCTGATTTGTATTAAAAGTGTTGTATTTTTACTAAGTGTATATATATTTATAATAAAATACTTACATTGAGGAATAATATATAATTATCACTAGAATAGATATAATTAATTCACTAGATTTATAGTAGATCACGTGAGCAAAACGCAAGACCGCCCGCAAGCGCGACCCGGTGCGGAACCGACGCATGAGCTTAAAGCAGTAAAGCAGGTAAAACAAAAGCATACTAATCCCCCCTTGGTGTTAGGTCACACTTCTATTGATTTACTGATTTACTGCCTTTTTGTATGTAATAAATATATGTGCAGTTAAGCAGTTAAACATATGAGTTACAGCAGTAAATAAAACATGAGTTAAGCAGATTTAATAACGCTAAAACCAAGCATTACTAATCCCCTTGTGATACTGTTAGCTCTTTTCTTGATTTCTGATTTACTGCTTTAGTATTGTAATGTTAATAAATATATGAGTTAAAGCAGTTAAAAACATATGAGTGTAAGCAGAAAAACATGAGCTTAAAGCAGTTTAAAAGCAGAAGTTAAAACAGTAAAGCAGAAAGTTAAAGCCAGTAAAGCAGGAAAGTTCAAAGCAGATAAAGCAGAAAGTCTAAAAGGCAGTTAAAGCAGTAAAACAAAAGCATACTAATCCCTTAGGGTGTTAGGTAACACCTCTATTTGATTTACTGATTTACTGCTTTAGCAGGTATGGTAATGTATGTGCAGTTAAAGCAGCTTAAGCAGTGAGTTAAAGTTCAGTAAGCAGAAGTTTCTAAAGCAGGTAAAAAGCTGTTCAAAACAAAGCATACTAATACCTTAGGTGTTAGGTAACACCTTCTATTGATTTACTGATAAATTGTACTGGCTTTAAGGTATGTAATGTTAATAAACATATGTGAATTTCAGTAAATAAAATGATTATATAGCAGACACTCTGGATTTTTCTTTCATACAATTTTTAAAAATTATAAATTAAAAAGTATTAAGTAAAAAGTATTAGTATAAAAAATGTTAATAAATATGTCGTTAAAATAGGTCTGTATGTAGCTTGTACAGTTTTTAGTTTCGCGAAAATTTTCAATAAAAATTTTAAAGTATGAAATAAACAATGAAGTGACTCCTTAGTATATTTGAAAAAAGAAATTCTTTTAAATGTTTAAGTATGAAATAAGAATGAATGACTTATAGTATATATACTATCTTTCATTCGTACGGGGAATATTGCGCCTGCTGGCGCTCATCCGTGCGGGCGGGTACGGGCGAATATGGCGCTGGGGCGCCCTGCGGCGGTGCTATTAGGAACGCGAGAGTGTCGCAACCATAGCGGGCTGCGGGCGTTATGGCTTGTCTTTGCGCGGAGGGGCACCGCTGCGCCTGGTTGGTAGCTATTGATCTAGGGGAAGACATTAATATTTAAACTCGTTGTTCTTTTGAGTTAGCGGTAGAGAGAGCTTATCAAAAATGAATTTCATTCCAAAAGATGAATCTCAAATAGATGGTTCAAGATGACGTCATCAAAGATGAGTCATCAAGATGAACCTTCAAAGTTGAGGCATCAATGCCTCAGCATTGATGCTGAGGCGGGTCAAATATCAAGTAGTGTGAGTGTAAGTTAAGTGTCTCATGGACGAGTGTAAGTCTTAGTGTCCTAGTGGGTAAAGTGTCATTTAGTGAATGTAGTGTATATAGTGACATAGTGTTGTATAAGTGATAGAAAAGACTAACTCACTAGTAGGAGAGCATGCCTAAGCAACTGTATATAACACCCAAATCGGTTCCTCATCCTCTCATAAACCGAGGGGATACAGACCACCCTATATTAGGGACATTCTAGGCTAAGTGGGGGCTAGAAAAAAGGCTGGTGACAACAAACAGTGGCCACTTCAGTTGGCACTATGTGGCACTCACTCGGCACTATGTGGCACTCACTTAGCACTCATCATGGCACTAACTTAGGCAACCTCTCATGCGGCACTCATTTGGCAACCTTCACTTGGCCACTCGACCTGGCGACTCACCCGGCACTTCATTAGAAAATCATAAAACACTAAGTTTAGAACATCGCAGATACATATACGTTCAAGTTAGGAACGAATATGTGACGGGTGGCACGAGTGGCAAAGCTATCTGGCAGTGGGGCAAAATTGACCCCATGGTATAATGCAAAGGCACAGGCTGAAATATCATAGGTCCCAAACCTCAAGGTTAAGGACATCCCAAAAAGGGCTAAGCCAAAGAAGGCAAAAAATACCGTGGGCCAAAATTGACCCATGTATCTGGCAAGGTCAACGCCGAAATATCATGGTCAAACAATATAGGTAAAAGACATCAAAGGGCTAAAGCCCCTACAAGAGGTAGCCAAAATATTACACGCTGGGCCAAAATTGGACCATGTAACTATTGGCAAGGGTCCAAGGCCGAGAATGATCATGGTCAACACAATGATAAAGA
>JABUQX010051825.1:15000-17500 GCA_015478945.1 Trachelipus rathkii
TATAAATATAATATATATATATATATATATATATTACAGTTGTCCCCACCACTCACGGGCAGAGCCCTATTCAGGAGGGGGGGGAGGTGTTGGCACAGCTTGAAAAATTTTCACTCGCCAGACTAGCGTTAAAATTACGCAAGTATGAGCACAGAACGCAGGCTTAAAGTGAGGAGATTAAAATCTCAGAAGCGCAAACAACAGAGATCGGAAAAGAATTACCACAAGAACAGATGTGGCAGGAAGAAGGAGCACCGCGACGAACTAGCCTGGGAGTTACCTACAATCACACACAAAACTCTAGTGGCGCAGACACCAAGCAGCCGCCATTGTGCTACGAGGCGTCGTAAAGGTGCGTGGTAGGCGAGTGGTAAGTTCCCTCGAACAACTTGCCGCTGCGGTACTAATAGAAAAGAGATAAAAAAGCACCAACCATCGCGCCGCAAAGATATAGGTTCAAGTGACAGTGGAAAGTACAGACAGTTTATAAGCCCTTTGTTGGCCTTTGACTCGACCTGTCCAAAAGTCCGGTGAAACCACACGAGCCCCCCCAGATATGAGAACAGTACTCGCATACAAGGCGGACTGAGCCTTGTTATAGCGGTGGAGTAACTGAGTAAGAGGAAAAAAAATCTCGCAGTCTAAAACAGAACTCCCAGTTTCTTTGAGCCGCCCTAGCAAATATCCAGTGTGATGTGAGGTTTCCAAATAATTTTTTTATTTATGTTAGGCCAAGGATGTTTATATTGTAACAGGAGAGGCTAGAGAACCGTCGAAAGAGATAGGAAGTTAGAAGGTGTTTATACGAGAGGGAGATTGTGTAGAAGATTGAGTTTTTAAAGAATGTTGAATTCAACAAGGTTGAGACGACCCCAATTCGCGAAAAATTCTATCCAGATCAGCGAGAATAGAATCGAAAGATAAGACGAGAGCCAATTCTAGAAGTAAAAGGGGGGGGGAGCAGAATTGAATGAGTTGAAGAAGTAAGGGTCGAGTCATCGGGCAGTATGATGGATAGAGTTAAATGTGCAGGTGAGAAGTCATTAAATGAAAAGTAAGATAAAGTAGGAGTAAGAGCAGAACCCCTGAGGAACCCCACTATTAACAGAAAAAGAAAAAGAACGTCGCCTCCATCAACCATAGCCGATGTTTTGCGACTTGAAAGAAAGCTAGACAATAGTAAATGCAAAGAGAGGAGGAACCCAAAGGACGCGGAAGAACTCATGGAGAGCCAGTGGCATGCCCATAACCGCTACACGATGGCACAAACCACGGAACACACAACTAGAAACAAACCAGATAGACGGGTCGCATGGCAAGGCTCGGGTTGCGAATCCTAGTTCGGATCTAGGTAGAAATTACCTAGAAGTTCCCCTCCGTTGATAGGGCTTATGCCGGTGAAGGGTGAACTTCTTCATTAAAAAAAAAAAAAAAAAAAAAAAAAAAAAAAAAAAAAAACGCTCTTGAAAAATTTCAAGCGGAACCACGCAAGTCTCCCCGTAGCTTCTAGAGCGGAAAACCATAAAATCGGTTAATACGGAAGTATTATCACCAGTTAGACCGTCGACGCCGAAAACAGCGTTACTCGGCGATACGTGTAAACGAAGGTAGCAGAATGAGATTCCAGATGGTCTAAGAAGTGAGAGTTAAGAAGGGTTTCAAAGATCTTAGGTTGAATACAGGGAGAGCTTAGGGCGATAGTTAGAGGATCGACGGCTTCCTTTTTTCGGAATAGTGGGACATGTGCGTGCTTCCAACACTTGAGGGAAAGTGTTAGTATTGAGGAAAGTATAGAATATACTTGAACGAGGGGAGGGGCCAGCTCGCAAGCACACTCCCTCAAAACTCGAGGGAGTGATGCATTCCGGCCCCCGCCTTCCTAACGTTCATAGATCTCAGAGGCCCACACCCGATCAAATGTAAATCACAGGCAAAGACATAGGACACCTGAGAGGAGAAGTGGAGGAGGGGAATGCCAGATCGTCCAGGGTTGACTTAGAGGAAAAGGAGCGAGAGATGCCTTTTTCAGTTGGAGAGTTAGAAACAGAGCCATCAGATCGAATAAGTGGAGGGAAAGGGCAGATTTACAGAAGTTGTGTTAGAGATGTTTTTGGCAGAGGCCAGAAAGATTTGTCAGTAGGCAGTAAACCCAAGTTGAGGTTAGCGCACTTCGTTGATGAAAGCACCGCTTTGTCTTCGAAGGAGTATCCCTGCAAACCGATTTCTAGCATGAATGAAAATTGGCGAGAGTGATAGGTGAGAATGATAGTCTTCGCTCACGAAAGCGCCTGTCTCTAGCCGAATGGCAGGAAAGGCACGATCGAAACCATGGATTATGAGAGAGAAAGATTTTAGTCGAAGAAGGGAAATGAACCTGCTCATCCCGTCAACGATTACACTTTCCCCCCTTATGGCAGAAGCCGAAGCGCGTCAATCAGAGTCAAAGCAGTCATTCCATTTATCAGTTAGCTTAGAAGCGACGCAAAGCCCCAACTCTACC
>JABUQX010051825.1:25000-27500 GCA_015478945.1 Trachelipus rathkii
AATAATAATAATAATAATAATAATAATAATATATAATAATAATAATAATAATAATAATAATAATAATAATAATAAAAGTGATATATATATATATATATATAATAATATTATATATATATATTATAATAATATATATATATATATATATTATTAAATATATATATATATATATATATATATATATATATATATATATATATATATATATATATATATATATATATATATATAAGTACTTGGTCCTTATTCCTCCGCAGAAGTCGCCAGGTCATTCGCAATAGTATATATATTATATATGATATATATATAATATATATAATAATTAAATATAATATTATATATATATATATATATTATATATATATATATATTATATATATATATATATATATATTATAAATATTATATATATATATATAGTATAATATATATATAAATAATAATAATATATATATATATATATATATAATTTGGGCTTCCTTAGCATAGTATGGTATATCTATTTTTAACTTTTAATGGGTTTCAGAGTCCAGATATATAAATGTAAAATTATTACTGCATGTAAAATTCATGAAGGTTGATGCATATTTATGGGTTGAGCACTGACATTGAATTTTCAACCCTTGTTGGCAAATTCAAGGTCCCCTCTCCATGCTCCATCAATGGCATTAGCATTTTGAGATCGGGAAATATGGTCACAACTTCTCAATTCGCTGTTGCCTCTTTGTCGCTTAGGTGTTACTCTTGGAATTTGGGAAGGAAGTGGTCTTTCATTATTTGTGAAAGAAATTGGTGCTATTCCTCATCAATGACCATGATTTTGGATGAATATCACCGCAGGGTCAGCATGACTATTAACAAATGAAAGTGTTAGTGGAGATTTTCTTATTTTGAAACGTTTCTAAGCTAGGCAATTTTTCTTTTTTCGTAGTGTTATTAAAATTTATTTTAGTGTGTTTTTTAATTTTTTTTCCTGAAACAATATGTTCAAATTTGAAAATGTTAACATCCTCCTTGACCTTTATCTCCTTTTATAAATCTTCTCTAGATGCGTTTTCAGTTATTACTATCAACAATTCCTCTTTTGGTATATATCGAAATTGCAGGGTTAAAAAAGAAAAGAAAAGGCTACCAGATTTCCAGAGATGTACAAAAGAGGATTTTTAAATAATTTTATATGTTTTTTCCATATTTTTTTAAAGAAGCACTTACGAAAATCTAAACGGCTTCTAGGCGCTGTAGCGGCGAGCAAAGCTTTTATTCAGTGCCTCGGATAACTTATTCTCCAACATACAGTTTTCTTCAAGAATTCGCTCACGTAGTATGACCCTGGGAGCTTTCAATACCATCTTCAAAGCAGAGGTTTATGCCATATCGACATGTGCCCGAGCAAATCTAAGCAATGGGATAGGATACAAGGATCAAAATTTTGGCAAAAAACCAATCAGTCAGCTATAGAAGCTTTAAACTTATACAGATCTGAGTCAAAGCTGCACTAGGAATGCCGATCCGTTCTGCAGCAGCTGGCTCAACAAAACAGAGTTACTCTGATATGGGTGCCTGGGCACCAGAGTGTACCAGACAATGAAGAGGCAGAACACCTTAGAAAGAAAGGGGCAGCGAAAACCTAATGGGTCCGGAACCCTTCTGTGGTCTTTCAAAAAGCCACATGAAAGAACTGCCGGCACATGGGACATAGATTCGGGTACATCTATTGTACACACGCCCCTGGTCTCAGACAAGCGAAGATTCTGATTGGTCCTTATCCGAAAAAAGTAAATGAAATACTTGCTCTGAGCAGGTCCGAATTAAGATTCTAGACTGGAATTCTGACTGGGCATGGACCAATCAGATACCCTCTCAAAAATTGGGAAAAGTTGAATGATTAATATTGCTACTGCTATAAAATCGTGGAATCGGTACAACACATCATATGTAATTGCGAAGATTTAAGCTTTCAAAGATATTGGTGTTTACATAAGGATTCACTAAAGCCCGACAACTTCAAAAACTCACCTTTTACAACAATCGGGGATTTAATGCCGGACTTCAGGTTGGATCTGATGTTTCAATAGACAATACCATCCAACAAAGGATCCATCTAGGACGTAGCGACAAGGAGCCTCGATAGAGGTCACTACCTAATCTAATATAAGACTTTGCTCTCATTGATTGCAAGAATTGCTTTAGAATTATCCAAGCCATATGAGAGTATATCACTATGCTTAATCAGTGACAGTAATTGATTGATTCTTACATCATGAATCGAATTCCTCTACTCAAGCTTGTTCCCAGGAAAATGAAGGACTGCCAGGCATATTCCCTGTAGTTGCCTTGCAGATTTTTCATAGTATGAAGTTTCTCACGAGTTCAGGAGATAATCACTCCTTTTCCTAAACAAAAACCCCAACTATGACGAGATTATCTGCTCCTTTATTGTATGATATTTTGTTTATGAACTCTAATTATTGTAGGAAATATTTGAACAGGAACCCTATGA
>JABUQX010051825.1:32500-33758 GCA_015478945.1 Trachelipus rathkii
CTCCTCATATTTCATATATTAGCGAGCTAGACCGTTGAAAGAGATGCTGATATTTGTATAGAAAGGGAAAAAATTTTACATATTAAATATTGTATAATAATATACAATTTTAAGATAATTCAAGCGAGATTTATATATTAATATAATTTATTAATTTTAGATTATAGATATTAGATATTATAGATTTACAAATTATTAGAAATAATATTAATTAATAATATAACAATATATTATATGGTATATAATTTAAATATATTTAATATTATTAATATTATTAATTAATATTTATAATAATAATATATATATATATATATTATAAATATATTTATCTTCGACAAAATTCCATGATCCTGATCTTTAGTGTTCGTGAAATACGTCAGAGGAGGAATAAGATTGCCGAAGTCAACTATAGTCAAGAATTCATAAATATTCTATATACTTGAATAAAACGTAGTTATAACGGACTGCGGTACATATATAACTATATTAGTAATAAATAATTGTCACCATATTAATCGTCCGCCATAAATTAAAACTTTCATATAAGATAAATTAACTAAATATTAACGTATTGAAAGTATTTAGAATAAAAATGTAAATAAATACGCTGAGAAAAAATGCTGTTGCATTAAGAAAATTTTATTTCTAATTATTATTTTTTATATATATAATATGATATAATAAAATAAATATATATATATTAAATTTATATTTAGAAAGCTAATGAAATTACTAAAATAAACAATCTTATATTTTATCTTTGCTATAGAAATAATTAGTTAATTATATATATAAAGAAGAAACGTATAGGTGGTGTTATGTATACACAGTTGATATATAATATATATATGTACTATAATGGTAATTATTGGGATATCTTAACGTTTCCGTTAAGGTCTAATTATCAATATTAATTTGTATGATTATGAAGCAGAAAAAAATTTTTTTTCCCTTAGTAACAACTTCTTACATTTAATAAATGAGGTCAATTAATCTTTTTATTTTCTATTTTCGCAATATTACCATGGCTATACTTAAGTTTCTGTCTGACTTTCGAATAGTATCCTCATTTTCGCAACACAAAGTGGAGTAACAATCATACGAAAATATATCTTGTCTTTTGTATTCACGTATCTGGTAGATAACATGCTGAAAAAATGATAAAAATTTATGATGTTGTATTATGTAATTAAAATTTTATAATTTTATAGTATATCTGTGGAAGATTTTAGCGGTTTTGTAAAAAAAAAATGATAAT
>JABUQX010051826.1:0-30155 GCA_015478945.1 Trachelipus rathkii
TTCAGATGAGGATGAACTATAGAGGTATATTATTGCCCGGATAAGTTGAAATAGAGATAAATGTGCGAAGAACATATATAGATATTTAATAGGTATCAATAGCTATAGGGTATCAGTTAAAAGTAACTATTAAATATATCACATATATAGGTATGGGGTATGCATTACTATAATGTATCATAATGTGTTAGTGTGTGTTTGATAGTAGGAGGAAATTGAAGTATATATAGGGCGTAAATGATTAAAAACATACTATGTATATATATGCGGTTGATTAGTCTCTAGATCAGGGAATTTAACTGAAGAGATCTGACTAAATATCAACAAGTGGTATAATTATTTATAATCACATATAAGCTACGGGTGTACGTTCTGGTACTGTAAGCTATAATGAAAGTTAATCGATTTTATTTCACTAGATATTTCGGATTAGGGAGGAAATCATGGATTGAGTTAGCATTTAGGGTGAGTTAGGTAAATTAACTAGGATTATATTACGAGCAGTAATATAAGCTAAGGGAGCTTTACATAGTAACTATAGACGGCGAGTTATCTGAGTGCTAACTGTAAGATAAAGGAGGAATGCAATATATATTACATAACTACCTATATTCTATATACTTAGGCGTCATATACTCTTATTGAATTATATATAAAAGTAAGTAATTTTTGATTATTCATAAGATATTGAGCTCATCTTGTATCTAGATACTAAAGAAATAAAATCTGCCGCATATGAATACTTTATATATGAAGACTATATTTACCTTATCAGTTATGTTGAGGGGAAAGCGATGGCCCATTATGTTCCTCCACTTCTATTGGAAATAGATATAAAAGAAATACAATCAATAATGTTCTAATAGACTTGTAACTACAACTGATGATACAATCCATTCAGTGATTATAATACATATTGTAACGGGCCTGAGTAGTAAATTTTCATCCTGCCGGTATATATTACTAACTATTATCAATCGTAAGCGTTAAAAATATCCTTACTACTATATCATTAAATATATATACTGACCCAATGATAGAACTTATTATATGGAAGACCTATATTGTAATCTAGTATATAGACAATTTAGGCGTAGTACAATTCTACTATAAGTATAGAGAATACCTAGGCAACAGCTTAGCATATACCTATTATTAGAAAATATCTCATCTAGTATCATATATATATATATATTATATATAAAGGTTCGGCGTTAAACCTTACCAGCCTTCCGTATTGATGGCTTTGAGATTGGCGTGGTGACCGGGCTGGGCTCGTTTCCTCGTTCTTCGAGGTTTTCCGATATCTGTGAGCTCAGCAGGGATACGGTATATTCTATTACATCTCTACAGAACGTAAGCGATATAATATATTATAGTTCAAGATAATAGGGTGTTGAAGCGTTCTTATAATATTAGGGTCGGACTCTTATCGTTGATACATAAGTTGTTAATAGTTAATATTTTAGTATATTAAATATTCACATTATGATTTAAGTAAGATTATAAGCGTAAAATCGGTAAAAAGATTAGACTAGAACATAATTATTATTCTAGTATTATTTAATAACAATAAAGTTGAAGCTAAGTGCAAATACAAATTTAGAAATTAATCTATATATATATTCAATTATTATAAAATAAAACATTCAAAATTTTGTATCTGTTTAAATTAATGAATTCTTATCAAACTTACAATATCTTGATTGAAGGAGTAGTTGTATCCTATATAGTAATATAATTAATATCTATCATAGAAGGGTAGAGCGTGTGATGAGGGTCGTATAGTATATGTCTAGCTGTACTATTATCATACTAGCGCTGATACTGTTACGTTCCTTTAATATACTATAATACTACTATTACTATACTATTATATGAGTATATAGGGAGAGGGTAGTATAATAGTGGTAAAACTATACGAGTTATATATATAATCTCTTAATATGCTTTCTAATGTTCTAATATATAAATATGTATATCACTGAGGAATATCGTAGGTTTTGAGAACCTCATGACAGTAAGACTAATATTATGTGTAGTAGCAATTAGTAAGAAAGGTAGATCGAGCGTGTCAGGATAGAAGTTTTTAAGTATAGAATATTATATAGTGTCACAGAATAAGATTTAACGCATGTAAGTATAACTATATAAGATATATTGTTCAGTATTGGTGAAAAAAACTATCACGGTATACAATAGCGCGATTTGCCGATTACTGAGTCTATTTATAACTATACTAGTTCAAATTATAGTCTCTAACTTTAATCTATATATATATAGATGATCTAAAGTTTGAGATAGACTGTTGTGTCGTGTTTGCTTATACATGTCAACATTTTCGAGTGTGATAAATATTATGTATGTAATTTAAATTCTTAGATACCTCAGACTAGTACTTGCAGCGTATAATACCACTAGAATTTATGAATATCGGTGACTATTACAATAAATACTCACACAGTTTCTATAAGTAATTCAGATCTAAGCAGTCTAGATAGCATATTGATATGACTGAAAAGAAATTACTTTTGTTACCTAGTGAATAGTAGCTGGGTTGCTATTGCACTTGCGTAATCTTTGTTTATTAGTTTTCTTTTTTTGTTATTAATCTTTCTGCGAGCGAGGGTAGCGAGGGGCCTGGGATGTGTAATATTTTAGATATCAACCAAATTTTAGTTCGATTGGGATTTAGCCAGGACCATTCTCTATATCCGCGATTACCATAACTAGTATTTAATGTATTTAATTAGATCTAGTTAGAGAATGGGTGTGATAGTGTAGTAAGTTGAGATGTCGCTTGTTTCAGCTGAGTGATATCTGCAAGGAATATTTGTAAATTTCAAAAATATACTATACTTATGAATCAGGGGCGATACCTGGTTTCTCAGGTATGGAATGGTGCTGTGAGTATAGTAGGTGCTAATTTAACTCATGATCCTGATGTTGTGGGTGCATGACCGCAAGAAATTTTTAGACGATGCAAGCACACATAATAATGACTAGTTACGATCGTATGTCATCGGTGTTCTGCAGGTACTTAGAAGAGTGAGAATTTGAGTTGTGGGGACTATTTTCGAGGCTTGCTGCAGAAGCCATCACACTTGCTAACATAATCGAGAGGTGGTACATGAGATCCCTCACATATGATTTAAAATCTCTATCAACCTATGCATTCATGGGCTAGTTAAGGGTTCTTATAGTCTGCTATAGCCTTATGTCTAGTTATATGGTTGCTTAGTCGTGAAACTCTGGTATCATCTGAATTGCTGAGAAATTAATTTAGTGTATTTTCTCCACAATCTTGTTTCGCTAGCTCGTCACAGAGAGTATTTTAGCTAACACACAGATATACAGGACCAACTCTGCTTGTGATTGCAGAGAATTCTTTTTTTGCACGTTGCGTTTGTCGCTTATTGGTTCAACTATCTTATTCTCCGTGTGGAGACGTTTTCCAGTGGTGTTGATTATAAGTTGTCCTTCGGCTAGTACAAATATGGTTGACAGGGGGTTCCGTTCCAGAATGGCATTCCTGTGAGTAATGTCATTCCATTCTCTATTTAATCTTTCATAGTAAATGTTGTAATAGAACCTGTAAATTTAGATTCTTTAATGGTAATTGTAATGTTTAGGAAAGAAATTAAGTAAGTAGACTATTGATAAATGTATGCCACAGTAATTATTGTGTAATTTTATAATTATTTATATCAAGTAAAGAAGAGAGAGAATTAAAAAAATTCTAATTTAAAAAGCAAATATTAGTTTAAGGAACATATCTTGTATCAATCTTACATAAAGTGGGGGCGTGGAATCTGTAGACTATTGAATCCAATTGTTACTAGATAGTATACTTAAACTTCGCGTCTATGTTAGTAAATTATGAATTAATTATTTATAATTAATTATCTATATTCATGTATTAGTTATTATTATTATTATTTTACGATATATTATGTATTATTATTGATTTTCGTGTTAGTTATTATTCAACTAATGGTTGGATTATTATTATATCTATTTTTTTATTTGTTATCTATTAATATTATTTATATAGAGCAGCAGCATGCAGAGAACTGTTGATGCAAGCAAGCGATCTTTAACTCCGTAAGATTCAAAGAAGACTCATAATTGAATTTAATCAATTCTTACTCGGACTGAGCTATGGCATTGTAACTCTATCTTCAAGCCTTATAATAATTAGTTATTAGTTTAATTCATATTTCTATAACTGGCTAATGGAGTTATTAATTCCGTCTTCTTAGAGTATTCTAATATTATTATTCCTTGACTCATTATATGAATTCACTTGATGATCTTCCAACTTAATCATCTGATATTAATGGTCCGTACTTTTTCAATTACTAATCTTTTTTACATCTATGTCGACAAAGCCCAGTGCGAGAAGAGTGTATGCACTTTTGTTGCTGCGAGATCATTGAGAAAGAGGAGATCGAATGGCGAGCGTGTTTGCGATGATGTGGTGCTCCGATGGAGGAAGTGTTGGAGTTCTCGAAGGTAATGTACGGATAATAAGAATTGAAAATTAAATAGGGGATAATAAAAACTTGCCCCGCGATGGTCGAGTGTGCTGTGAGAGTGGTTGCAGTTGGGTGGCTGTTTGGGGTGTGGGAGTAGGAATATGAGAATATCTCTCGTGGCTGGCCAGAGGGTATGTTCGCGTTGAGCGTTTGTTTATCGTGTTATGCAATACGGTCGATGAATGGTTGTTGGAATCCGTGGAATAGTGGAATATCGCGTGGATCTTCTAAAAAGTCTTGTGGAAAAGCAAAATCGCGGAACCGACTCGCGTGCACCGCGAAAGATTAAAAAAAGTTTCGGAAAAAAGAAAGAAGTTTCGCCCCCGGAGTCGGAGTCGGGAGATTCGAGTACATGATAAATGAGAAATACATAATACTTGGTTAGAGGAATGTGGAATTCCGGCCATCTGACCGTGTGATATGGAGCGATGTTTGCATCCTGAATCGTGTCCAGTCACTATGATCATCTGAGAGTTCTAATGAATAATATTATGACTGATAATTCTTAGATGAAAATAACATAGTGCAATAAATTTTTAAGATGACCAAATCTGTAAGAGTATATGCGTATGATTGAATACTCTATGAATGAATGGAGAGGTATGTGTCGGAATGATGATATATAGTATATATAATTTATGATAATGTCCTGAATGAAGATAAGCAATCGTGTTGTGTAGCGAAGTCATCTTATATCTGATAGGTAATACATATTATTCTCAAATGATAATGACTATGAATTGCTATAATGATAAGTACTTTATCGGGATAGATCCTAATGGATAATAGCTTATGATGAATAGATGATATATATGTTAGTAAGTATAATTCATAAGTATTCTTATATACACATAATAAAGCGCTTAGTTGGGTAACAACATGTATAATCTATATGATGAAATTCTTTATGATGAATGAATTCTGTATCTTGATGAATTCTTAATATATAACATAAGTTATAGTATCGGTGAGAGGGGTAGTATGAGGGAAGGAGTATAGTAGTAGGTTAGTATAGTTATTAATTATATAGGTATAATATATAATATATATAGTAGTCGTGTTAGTGTGAGAAATGTAAGTATAGTGAAAGAGATATAGAGTTTGAGATCGGCTCTTGCATAACTGATATAGAATGCTATGATAGTCACTAGTATTATATCTAGTATATATATAATATACGCTTGATAAAATTATCAAACTTTTATTTAATCTAATCGTCGCCTCTCGTCGACAAAAACTCATATATATATTAGCCTAGTATATAGGCTTGAGTACTGGTGAAATACATACTCAATTAATATAAATACTAGTTTGAAGTCTCATATTACATAACGGCTTTTCATGAATGGCAGGAAAGAAACATTCAGTCAACTCATGTCACATACACAACCATGATTTAAGTAACTGACATTTATAATATAAATAAATAATAGCAGTATAATACAATATAAAAAAATTGATCTTAGTGATAACCCTTCACTAAATATAGATTGACTATACTGAGTTCCAAGACCACGATAATTCCTGTAAGATGGTAGTGTACCTGTGGAGAATAGCATGAGAACAAGCAGAGTTTATGTGGGCCAAGGATTGTTAAATTTAGTGGAAGGGAAGGATATAGTAGGTATAGAGTAATATAGGGGTCATAGTATATAATGCTGTCACATAAATAGTAAGATATTATGTATATATAGCTTAGTAAGTAAGAAGGTATAGAGTTATTCATGATTGTGAAAGAACGTAATAGTATATTACTATATATGAGTATTATAGTAGGTCGTAAGTAAGTGGAGATATCACTATATGGGTTAAGTTTAGTATTTATTGCTTATATTTTGGTATCTATCCTATATATATATGTGATACGTATATTAAATTTTTAATACTAATTAGCTAATAGATATGCATATTCAGTAGGACTTGCTATAATTATATACTACGTTAAGTAATAGCAATACTATATTCTATTAACTATATAAACTCCTATACTATATTATACTATAGTTAACAAGTATATTAGTGGTATAATACGATGGCTATATATTAATGTTATAATAATATTTGCTGCGGTCATGCTAGATATATTTAATAGGTTACGGGTGGAGCGTAGATATTACAGTCATTATATTATATATCATAGTAGGTAGTTATGTCTTATAGAAGAACCAATTAATGTGATGCAGAAGCGGTATGTGTATTCTTATTTAATATTATTATGTTTATTATTACTATTTATATTATTATACTGATATATTTTATTATTAAAATATATTGTCATTATAATCGTCCATTTTGGATTTGAATTATTGCCATCTGATATAAACTATTCTTTTTATTTATTATTAATTGATTATTATTATATTATTATTATTATTTATTCGTTCCCACTTCCCATAATAATAATCAAACGAGAGAACTATATATATATATATGATTCGATGTAATTGATGATATATTCCAAGAGGAGAATTATTTAATCTAATAATTGATTATTTTATTATTATACTCTATTATTATATATTGTTATTATTGCATTTCTGAATTATTGAATATTGATTAAATATTTGATGTATGGTAAATTATTAATATGATTACTTTCACATAATTAATTGTGCTTATTTATTATTATCATTAATAGTTAATTATGAATATTATTATTATTAATTATTGATTACTTATTAATCTGATGTAAATCTACCTGGCAGTTTTATTATTAATTATTTGTTTATGTATTATTTTATTATGATTATTCATATTATTAGTACTTTATATTGATTTATATTATTGTAGTATTGTAATACTTTTTCCCTAATTATTTATATTCTAATTAATTATAATATTATATTATGGATTATGTAATTGTGAGTTGGATTGTAGAATTACTAAGATATATGATCGTAGTCTATTTTAATATTTTATGTATTATTATTATATTACCTTACCTGAAATACAAAGCTTATTAATTATTAATTATTATTCAATATTGAAGAATTAGTATTAGATTATTTTATTTATTATGTAATTATGTATTGTTGAATTATTGATTAATACTTCGGATGTGTTATTAATGAAAGTAAAGCTGAAAACCCTACTTCGTATTACTTTTTTCATGATTCAACTACCTCTTAATACTTTTTCTTGTATTTAAGTATTTCTTTTCCTTGATTCAAGTACTTATCTGTACTTTTCTCCCTAATTCAAGTATGTTCGCGTACTGATAACACCGCGATGCGGTGTCTCTTTCATACTTGACCTGGAGGTTTCGCACACAATGCTTCCTCCACCGGGATCCTTGTACATGTAATGAAGATTCTCCGGAGGAGAACGCTGCTGAGTATCGACGAGTAGTGACTGATCAAGCAAAGTGTAAAATATTGTATTTGCTTGGTTGTCAATCACCAGCGAGACAATGAGCGATTTTTTTAAAAAATCTCTTTTGTTATTCTCATAGGGCCGAGAAAACAGTCGTAACTTTTTATGACTCTGAGTCTAACTGAGGCTTAGAGATGTGTATACGGAAGCTACACTAATTGCTGACACTAGGTTTAGACACAAGTTGACGTCACTCGATCTTACATAGTATAAGATACTATATACGGTAGCGAGCAGGTACAGATCGTGAGTGATATGAATGCTGTTGATCATAGATAGATTAGTGTATGTATACGTGAAGTGCGCTCGATCCTTGAGCTAAATCGTTATAGAAGGGTGGACAAACGTGTATCTTCGAATTATAATGCATATTAATACTGAAACGAAGACGACTAGGCTGACCGAATCCTATTAACTGCTCGCTCTCACCACCATTGCATTATGATCGCAACAGTATCTAAGCACACTATAGACTATAAACTAGCATGTATGCACCGCCGGGCATGTATTGCACAAGCTAGTGGGGTTGAACGTTCTTACCCTAGCGACAAATATGCGTAAGTCTTTCTATTGTATTTAGGCGACACGGATCGAATTTCAATTCTACGACAACTAATATACCTACACAGCATAGATCCTATGCGTTTGAAACTAGTTTTAAGGACTACTTCACCTTGTTCAAAACTCTTTGAAACAATGATTGACGATGATTTAATATTCTTAAATAATCTTCAATTTTTAATGTGTAATTTTAATCTTGCATAATAAACACTGAATAGAGCATCACGTTGATTAAGGCCGAACTAGCTATTTGTAATCTGAATTTGTTTCTTATATTATATGCTAAATTCTATCAAGTAATTTTCTCCACCCTTTTATAATTATACGTCTACTAGCCTACGATTAATAACTATTATTAGTGCTGGCGTTATAGCTAATCACTTTACTTGATATATATAAATTATTCTTTATAGTATAGTACGTATATATGGATTTATTAGCGATTAATATATATATGAACTCATAACATGTATAGGACGCAATGTATACTACTAGATAATATATAGAAATAGAACAGGTAATGTATTAAAGTATGTATATAGGTAGGTTATTTGTAGTAGTCGAAAGCGTGCGGGAAGTGTAAGCATGAAGCGAGTGTGCTGACGCCCACTGAGTAAAGATATAAGATAGAATCATGGATGTGAAAGTATTGTTAAATCTACCAATTGTTACATTAATTAATATTTTATACAATTAAGATCCATCTTTCGTGAGTTGTTACGCAAAATTTTTGATATTTTAATGTTAATGTCCTAAGAAAGTATTAAAGGAGTACATTGGATTAATTAGTTTAACAATTCGTTTTCAGTTGAGATTTTTAGGTGTGTGTGTGTGTGAGAGGACAGAGATGAGAGAGAGAGAGAGAGAGAGAGACGAGAAGAGAGAGTAGAGAGTATGAGGAGGAAGAGAGGATGAGCGAGGGAGAGAGAGACTATATGAAAGGAATGGTAAATCTAGAGTTCTATGAGTGTATGTCAACGGTTAGCACACTTTTCTTTCTGCATTATTAGTTTTTTTTTTATAAAAGTTTCGCAGCCTCACGGGCATAGGGAGGGGAACTGTTCAAGAGTAAGTCAGACTACCTAAGGATGCCTGGACTAGGGATAGTAGCCTCTGTCCTTACCTTTTGGACTTCTGTCGTTCTATTGGCGTGAATTTATCGAGCCTTAAGCGAAGCGTGTGATATACAATGTTTTTTTTAAAAGATTATTATGTGAAGTTTATGATTGAATTTTGATAAAAGATGTGAAAAAATTTCTCTTCTCTTCTTCACTCTCGTCTCTCTCTCTCTCTCTCGTCTCTATCTCTGCGGCTCATCGTATGTCTCCGCTCTTCTCATCTCCAGTGCTCTACATCCTCCGCTGCTCCTCATCAAATATGGTATCGTTAAGAACGGGGGAGAGGTGGGATGCGGTGGGGGGGAGATCGTTCTGTCTCAATAGCGGTCGCGGCAGGTGCTGGACTCTACAATCTCTCGATGATCATCTGCGTCTCGCGAATCGTCCTACACTATAAATCATAATATATATTTATATTATAAAGTATAATTATACAAGAGTACTATATATTATATATTAATATACTAAATTGTTATATTATATATAGAGATATAATATAGTATATAAGATATATAATGTAATATACTTCATCGGAGAGATGCATTAGTAACCAGTTTTGCCAATTGTTTGGTCATGGATTATGGATTCTTGGGGGGAGCAGATAGGGGATGGCGGCAGGTATGTCTGATTAGTTGTTGTAAGGGTCAGCGCAATTAGGTTGATTCTCTTCTTTAGATACACTCTCTTGTGTGTCTCAGTTGAGGTGTTCAGTCGGGTGCAGGATCCATAATGGTTGGTGCTCAGTTGTAGATCCCATGTTTGTTATTACGAGTTTTGTTTATTGGAGAGTAAGATTTCTCCAAAGAGCCAAAATGGGACTGGGCGGGAGTGATAAGGTGGGTGGATGGTTATATATAGTATATATGATAACAATATATAGTAATATATATAAAGAGTATATATATAGTTAGATAAAACTACAAAGCTAATTTGAATAATATCGTTAAAAAGAAAAGTGTTTTAAATGCTGAATATATAATTATTCCTTTGAAGAGTCCGTAAATGGTTAAAGCAGAGCTCGCAGATTCCATAACGAATGGCACATGCGAAATTTCTCGATTGGAAGTGTCGACATAACAGTCCTGGTGCTTCACGCGTCGGTTTTCGCACGGGTGCGCTCGTATAAATGCTTGTGGATCCATCTAAACGAGCGATAGAGATGTCAACTTAACTTCACATATAATTAATATATGTATTAATAGATAATATAATATAATATATAATAATATTACTAGATAAAAATGGAAAATAATATACATATACATTATAAAAAGATAATAAATCAATATAAAAATATGCGAAAAAATTAATTATTAAATATCATATCATACATCATAAATGATAAGTGGAAGATTTTTTTATTGTTTTTCAAACATTTATTTTATATTACATTATTATTGTTATTGTCAGTTATAATTATTTTCATTATATTATATATTATTATTATTATTATATTAATTATTATTATTATTATTATTGACGTTAATTATTATGATTATTATGAATTATTATTTTCTATTAGTGATTAATTTTATTATTCATATTGTGAATAATAGTATTTACAGTGGATTATATAAATTGATAATTTCTAATCATTAATTTATGCATTATTATTATCATGTTATCTATTATTATTATTATTTATTATTGATTATTATTGATGTCATTTATTTATATCATGTATTATTATTATATTTATTATTTATATATTATTATTAACGAATTTTGTTTTGTTTTAAATTTTATATGCTAATAGTAGATAGTATTTATTAATTTAATCAAATATTATTATTATATTTTAAAATAAAATTATATTTAGTCATATATATATATTATGAGTATATTTAATACTGATACTTGTAGATGTGGAGGGATAAAGATACTAACATATATCTATGAGAGATCAGAATAGATGAATAAAAAGTATATAGTAGCTTCAAGATATATATATAATATATATTATATATACCCAGCCTCGGATGGCCAGTATTCAGCCAAACGAACTCTGATGACACCAGACAGTTCATTGTTCAGTCGTGGGTTCCAGAGCGCTCTGATAATTCATCTATTTCATAAAAAATAGGGGTTTGCACAAATTCGACCTTACCAATACCAAGTAAAGTTTCAGGACATTTCCCTGCTCTTGACTTCGACGAGATGTACTACAGGAATAAGTTCTTATCCCAAGAATGAAGCTTTTTACTTTTGGTTGTGATTCCAAATGTCTATGCATGGGTTTTGGTGACGTCTCATGCTACCCACGTTGCCCTCCTCTTAAAGATGCCCCCAATAAGGAAAGCGTTATGTGCGAGACACTCATAGACCCTGAGGATGAATGCTGTAATGTTACTGTATGTGACAACGTTGCTACGGATATCATGAAAGAGAATGCCACGTCAGGTAATTTCTTTTATTCCAATTGATGTGTTTATTTTATCAATCATGTTATTATTTTATGAACGTAAAGTACCTCATGTGTTTGACATGTATTATTCATGTTAATAACCCAACTATTATGTTTAGTATATAGATCATCATGTGTTATTGATATAAAGTAACACATGCTTATGGCATGTGTTATTTTATATTAACAACCCAACTGATGTGTTTTTTTTATCGATCATCATGTGTTATTAACAAAATAACACACGCGATATACATTATTTTCATTTTAATATGGTATATGTGGATGGTATCTTCTTAAAATAGATATAACGCTTAATGGTATGTTACTTTATGTGTTAATAACATATATTGGTGACTATCGACGAAATAAAATTCATTTAATATTTTAGAGTCTCTTGAAAATAATAGTCTTAGGCAGTTGTGAGCTGCCAAAATTTTAGCAACCGGTTCTCCCCTTAGTAATAAAAGTTAACTGCTGGTTCGGTTTCATGTTTGATCAAATAAACGAAAGAGTTAACTATCGGTTTATATTTCTCAAAAACTTTTAACATCCGATTCGGGTGAGCCGATACGAACCGGCTGCGGCTCACAATTGATTAATAACATCCCGTTTGTTCCTTAGTTATTAAAGTTAACTGCCGATTCATTAGCAAAAGAGCTAACTACTGGTTTGCATTCCTGAAAAACTTTGAACTGCCGATTTTGGTGAACCGGTACGAACCGGCTCCAACTCCCAATAGGGTAATAGGGTATTTTGTAAAAAACATCTGCAATATGATTATAGTTTTTGAAACCATTCTAAATTCAATATCAGAGAAAGTGTTATAGGGATTCTTTCATCCTTCAGTAAGCTACAAAAATTAGGGAAGTAATCCCCGTTAAATAATCCCGTAAAAAAAACTGAGAAGCTTCCCCATTATAGTAACCCCATTGACTAAATAATTCCATAATAATAAAAAAAAACACTGAGAAACTTTCCCCCATTATACTGTAGTAACCCCCCCGTGACTAAATAATTCCATAAAAAAAACAAAAAAAAAACAGGATTTTCCCCATTATAGTAACCCCCTTGACTAAATAATTTCATAATAATAAAAAAAAACCCTTTGAAACTTCCCGATTATAGTACACCCCATGACTAAATAATTACATAGAAAAAAAATGAGAAACTTCCTTATTTATAATAACCCTCATGATTAAATAATCCCATAAAAACCCTGGGAAACTTCCCCATTATAGTAACCCCCTTGACTAAATAATTCCATAAAAAGGAAAAAAAACACTTCTGAGAAACTTCTCCGTTATCATATTTCTCTTCCAGAAATATATTTTAATTTATTTCATTGTCTCAGAACTTTTTTTTGCATACTATTTAATATTTAATAAGGAAAAATAAAAGTACCATGCAATTACCTCTCGGAAGTAATATATATATATATATATATAGAGTATAGTAATATATATATTATATATATATATAGTAATTTATATAATATATATAATATATAATTAACTATATTATATTTATATGTACTATACATAGTATATCATATTGTATTGCATGTGTAATGTTGTATGTGATAATGTGTTATTGTATGTTGTATGCTGTATTGGCTTGTGTATGGTAATTGATTTGTGTTGTGTATGTTATTTGTATTGTATCGTGGTATTGTGTTCTTTGTATGTGTACTGTGTAGTGTATTGTGATATGTATGGGTGTATTTGTATGCACGACCTGTTTGGCCAGTATTTTAAAACACGTTGCACTTCTTGTCTTCAACTATCGGTTACTTAGTTATATTCGTTGCATTCCTACTATTACTTTTATCATGGTTTTTGTAATTAAGATTTTATAGCGAAAGAACAATCTTCTAACTTCTAAATTTCTTTTGTATTGGCCTTTTTATAATGCAATTTAATAAAAACTAGTTTGTACTAATAAAGTTTTTTAATAATAACTATGTGGGACTTGCAGCAAAACATTTAGGCCGGATCTTACACAGAACTTATTCTAAAATGAATGGGCAACATATATAAAAGATGAAGTCCATACCGCTACAAAAAACTAACAATATAAAAATTAGGTCGCATATGGCTGCATTCGATTCCTCGTTATTGCATATATATAGTAGTATATAAATATTAGTATTTATATATAATTCGTCATTAAGTATATTATATTATATATAATATATTATTATTATATTATATAATTTAATATATTATATATTAATATATGACTATATATTATATATATTATCATATAAAGAGTAATTTATTGCATTATATCAATTATACAAATTATTATTTATAAATATATGTATATGTATATAGCAAATCTTATAAAAATAAGTATCGTATGAGTATATCCTCTTGTACTAAGTTAATATCGACCTAGTTATATATATTAGATAATATATAATTATATTATTATTATATATGTTGTATATATAATATTTATATATCTTATATATAATATATTATAATATATATTTATTATATATATATAAATATATATAATAAGTATACATAATATATAATATATATTCTATATATAATTTATATAATATACTAATATTTTATATATATATATTATATCATATAATATTAATCACTATATATCATATATATATATATTATATATTATAATATATCTATATTAATATATATATATATAATACTATATATATATTATAATATAATATATATATATATATCTTTATATTTATTTTATATATAGAATATATATATAATTATACTATATAGATAAGTATATATATATATATATATATATATATAATATATTTAAATTATATATTAGTATATGATATATATATAATTTTATATTTATAATATTACCTTTGGCTAGTAAAGGCTATAAAAGGATATATTAATAATATAAACTTATATATATTAAATATATATAATAATATATGATAATTTATATATAATTAATATATATATATATGTTATGATAGACTGTTCTGTTGTAGAATATAAATATAAATATTGTAAATCTATATATATAATTTAATATATATTAATATACTATTATTAATGCTATATATATATTATTATTTATATAAATATAATATATTATATATATACTATAATATAATATATTATATATATATATAATATATATATATAATATATATATATATATATATATATTATTTATTCCAGAGGGAACAGAAGATGAAAATGTTTTTATTGGAAACTTTACTTCAGCAGCTGACGTGGAAGAGGCAAAGTCTTTCCAAGAATCATTAGACATGATGAAAGCTGATAATACCACTGAAGAGGAAAACATGAGAGTTTCTGAAACGTCAACGGTTAATTCGACTTCTCTTGATGTCAAAGATGAATTTGAACCATTCAACATGACTATTGTCGAAAATATAACTGACAGTGAACAAGAACATAACATGAATGAAACAGAGGTTGGGGTTCATGAAGGTATGGATTTAATGAATGATGAAAAAACCAACATAACTATGATGAATGAAAATAATGAAACAATGATGAATGAGACTTTCAGCAAAACCATTGATCATATGGACACTGAAAAACACCTCTTCGGATTTGAACATGAACATGAACTTACTACAATGCCCGATGAAGGTATGAGCATTAACTGGACTGCAGACGAAGGTAGGAGTAATCTCTTCTCTGATGATCACCATGAAATAACCTTTAATGAAGAAGAAAATTTAATGAAAAAACCAAGGTTTGAAGATATCATGATTCCCCATCTTGAAATTGATGATATAACACCTTTGGATTCTTCAACGGTAAAAGTTACACTCAAAGTTTCTCACGAAGTTTTGGCAAGTTTATTATCTTCAGGATCTGAACATCTCATAGTCTCTTACAGTCATGATTCACTTACATGGACCAACAAAACAATTCCTGTTGGTTCAGTTGATGTTGAAAAAATGTATTACATCATTTTCAAAGTTCCTGACTTAGAAGCTTATGATGCCTACCAGTTCAAAGTTTACTACAAAGACCTCGTTAGTCCCACTAAGAAGGTTTCTCTGTCATCTTCAGCAAGTGTCTCGAGTAAGTTAATTTGCTAAATATAAAGTTTTGTTGTCTTTATTATATTAATTATAGATTCATTAAAAATACTTATATGAAATTAGACACTAGAATTTCAACTCTCAATTTTTTTAATTATATTATTATATTGATATATTTATTATTATTTAATTATTATATGATTATTACTATTATAAATTAAAATTATATTATATTATATTATTATATCATGGGTGCGGATAAATTATATGGCATTCATGTACTTCATAGTAATAATACTCATTCTCTCATCAGATAAAATTAGTCAAGTACTTTATTATTTTATTATTTTATTTATTATTATCATTCTTATTATATTTTTACAAAGGAATAAAAAAAGAATTAATTTAAACATTAATTTAATTATTTATAAATTTTTATTATCATATTTATATATTAATTATTATTATAGTATAAATATAATTATATTTTTTTTGTATTAATTATATTTATATATCTAATTTTTATTTTTCTTTTATTCAGTCTTAATCATCACTATTCTTTAATATTATTTTTATACTATTAATTTTTTTCTCTTTATTAAATTTTAATTAATTTTAATTTATAATTAGTTATATATTATTGATTATTATTATTATTATTATTATTATTATTATTATTTGGATTCATTCATTCTTCATCGATAAAATATCAAGCTTATTATTATTATTTTATTATTATATATTTTATTTATTTTATTAATATAATATTTAAATTATTTAATTATATTATATTTAATTATATATTATTATATATTTTTATATATATATTAGTTAGTTATTATTGATATATTATTATTATAATTTAATATTATTTTTTTGTTCTCATTCAGAGAATCAACTGGATTAATATTCTCATTTTATTATCATTTTTCAGACTCAGAAGTATCTCCGCGAGTAGTAAAGATATGTCATTTTAAAGGAACAGATTATAATGCAGGAGAGAATTTCTACGATGAGTGTGAACACTATTGTGAGTGTACTGAAAATCTGACTGTACATTGCAGTAAAATAGAATGTCCTGCCAGATTCGGTTTGAGAATTATGGACCCCGGATGTCTTGAATGGGAAGATGATCCCACATATGTTGCAACTCCCCCAAAGTAAGAAATTAGTAATTAGTAGTAGCAGGAGTAGTAGCAGAGTAGTAGTAGTAGTAGTTAGTATAAAGACACACAAACGACAGATTTAAGTCAAGTATTAATAGTAGTATTAGTGAGAGGGGAACTACTCTAGGTGCCATGAATATTTTTTAAAATTTCTTTTCTTTTTTTTCTAATATAAAGCAGCATAAAAGTTTTATACATTCTAAGATTAAAATTCAAAAGATGATATAAAAAGCAAAAAGATGGATGTACTTATCAAAATATATAAATTGAAAGATATATCAAGCATATATTAAGAATATATAAGTCATATATCAAAGATATATCAAACATCATATTGTTTATAGGCAAATATGCGAGTATATAAATGATTTAATTGTTTTACTTCTTAATAACCTGTAAATTGCAGAGCAACATCAATTTCGCATATTATTTCCCTTAAAAAGTACTTTTCATTACATTTTTTATCCCTTTTTTTGTGCTTCGTACTTTCAAATAAAATAAAAAATTAATGAACAAAAAAGTACGTTGCATAGTACTGTACATAATAAAAGTTAAAAGTTTTCTGGTTATAAATGATTTTATCACTTATACTTTGTTTCTAATTCTTTCAAGTAAAAAAAAAAAACAAGTACATTGCACCGTACTGTACATAATGAAGGTCATTGATTAAAATATTACCTTTTAAATTCTTTACATAGATGTTGCGGACAAAAACCAAAATGTGCCTTACACATTGACCATCTTGCCTGTGAGCATATGGGTCAAAAGTTCCAACACCTGGACTTCATACCCAAAGAGATGGTTGGATGTGACCAGAGATGCCAATGTCTTAGTGGGCAACTTGATTGCGAAAATCTTTGCCCCCTGTCACAGCATGTCCACCATTCCATCTAGATTGCAGAGTATATAAAATTGTTACGCAGTTTATCTTGAAAAGGAGGATTCAAATAATAGTAATATATCGAGAGAACCTATCTCTGAGATAAATATCCTTAGAATGTTTAGAAACCTAAATCCTAATAGCTTCCCTCTTTATTCGCCCATAAACTTAGTCTTTTCAAATTGAATAAAAGTGGGTTTACCCTCATTTTCATTGCAACAAAACTATTGAATTCTTTTTGCTTGCATTCATGTAGATTTAAACACGTTACTTTAAAAATGTTTTAAGTGTACTCTAATTTGGCAACTTAATAATTAATAATTATCTATTAAAAAACACAATATGTGTTCCAACTCTAGAATATCTGAGATAACTTGCATTTACATACTCATTAATCTGACTTGAGAACATGATGTTAATAGGTAGTAATATATGATTATCTTTGTACGGAATAATTGCAGATGTGAGGATTGATGAGAAACCCATTAAAAACAAATGGTTTAAATAGTCTCGTATATCAGATTCAGGTAAAAACTTATAATGGAGGTTTACTTATTTCATTAATTTTATTATTTACTCTCACCAAAAATAAAAGCTAAAAATGCGAATTTAGAGTCGGAGTATCTTAACAATAGCTTTTATACATTAATCTAGTAAAGGTAAGAGAGCTTGTTTAAATATCCGATTAATAATGATCATTATATAATATATATATAACATAATTAGATTTTGTATATCTGAACTGAGAGTATAAAATGTATCTTTCATAATAAGGAAAGACATAATAGATCTTGAGTACAGTTATATTATAGTGCATGTCACTATTTAATTCAAATATTAGAGATGGTAAAGAGAAGTTATAGTTTAATGAGATACAAGTTTTATTTAAACTCACTAGGCCTGACCTTTTGTTATGATATTATGATGTCATCCTAATTTTATTCATTGATTAGCAGGAGTCTGTAGGAGGAAATACACCTCATAACTCAGTATACCAATTATTTTGTATAGCTCGTAAGTGAAAAGATACTTATTTGAGAACTCCTTCATAATGATCGACAATTCCACAGCTAACTGTTGTTCTGTGAATATAATAAGATACTTATTCAATCATAGGCCTTTTAACTAAAATCTTTTTATTTCTTTCTAATATTATTTCATTAGATACTTCCTATTATAAGTACTGTAAAAGAGACAATGCTTTATATGTATGAACATGAGACAACGAAGTGAGAAATAGTATTTATGTAATGCTTATTTCCATCCAATGAGGTATTAAGATCTCATAGATATTTTCTACCGTCTCTTCGCATTATCTACAATATAAAGTACTAGACATCATTTATGATATTTTATATATCATAAATATAACGTATTGAGATGTTCAAATTCAATGACTTTCTAAGATCTAATTTAACTATTATGTACATTATAACCATACTATATATTATACCTCAAGGACTTCACTATATTGAGAAATATATATTCTAATAATCTAATATAGTTCATAAAACTCACTATACCTATATCAGAATTTCACTTATAGTATTTATGTAGCTTATCATATGGAGATTGATATATAATATAAACTTCGTATAATTATTATCTATTGTGAATCAATTATAGAGATACTATAGAACATATTAATCCTATAATATAATACGCCTGTTGCAAATATTTTGAACAGAGGAACAAATTATGCAAAATGATTTTATTTTGACATTATAGTACTATTATTTATTTGAAATATAGAGTATTTATTTAGAAATTTTTAAGATAAAATTGTTAATTTTAGTGTGAATTATTGAGTAAACAATCTGCATTATTTTGATGTGACTTAATTTCTGTTTTACAATCACAAGGTTTATTATTATTTAGTATATAATTACCTCCTCTATATTCCTTTTTAGAAAAATAGAAAATGCCAGCTAAAAGTAGGTAAAAATTGATGTTGATTTAAATTAAAGACTAAGATTCCTACTACAATACATTTTAAATTATCTTAATATATTCTAATGCGTTACATGCACGGTGTAAATATCTTCCATATATTTCACTTTTACAATTCATAGGTCCTTCTTGCTCCGTCTCATTAGGGTTCTGCATCTTTAAAATCGTCCACCTCCTTTATTCAAAAAACACACTGTAGTAGTTGTATTATATTTCTCTTTTTCATCCCACTAAAGACCTTCTTTAATATGCCATCAAAGACCCTTTTATTCCGATTTTCAATTATTTTTATAATAACTTTAGATTTAATTAATTATTTTTTAATATTTAAATTTAGAGCCTAGAAACATTCTTACGTTAATATTTTATCATGGTATCTGCACTATATATTATATTCACTATTTAATTAATTTATTATTGAAGACTATCAACTTTACTATACTAAATAACATTACTTATAAAATTAAGAGGAAATTATTGAGTGAAATCTAAGACCTTTATAGGTATTCACTACATTAAAGGATATTTAATATATTCCATATCATTCTCAAGAACAGTGGTTCTCGCTTTCAAAACTGGGAAGCGGGGTACGCTAACACTAAATAGGTGTTTTTATATCGAGTTTTTATATAATTAATAGATTATTATTTTTGACTTTTATTGATATGATAATTTCACTCTTATTATTATCTCTTCTAATTCATTATGCGAATATTTATTATTAAAGTATTATTATTAAGATTATATATTTGTCAAAGATTTATCTACTAATCGGAAATTATTGGTGAGATATAAGCATGTAGATACACGAACTAGGACATGGGGTGTCTAATATTGGTCTTAGTAAAGCTCAACTAGTTCCTGACGAAAGTGTCTAAGGTGCTAGTAATTTGAATAAAAATGTTTCCAATTTTCTTGCTAAATCTTGAGAGAAAACAATTTCTTGAACTCGGAATAATTAACACTTTTTTCAGTGACGTTTCTAAAAGTAATCCAATTCCTTTCATGTACGTTAAAACACCCATGCATGGCTAAATAATTTATAATAATTGGTTACATGGCGTGCTTATTTTAATATTAGAGGCAGAGTTATAGAAAAACTCCCACAAGTAAGACATGAATTTATCCAGAGGAAAGGAAATGTCGGATAAAAAAGCAAACAACTGGTTAATTGGTGATAGAGAGTCACATTAATAATTTTAACTAGCGTTATTATTGGTCTATTATTCCGGTGTTATTATTAATCATTAATATGTTATTTATTATTATGAATCTTATTACTTATTTATCGTGATATTTAATTTTTGATCTCTCTATTATTTATCAATTATTTTATTTTTATCTAAAAGATGATCTCTAAGTTAATTGGATTTTATTAGCCGACGGATAATATTCAAATATCACCGACTAATGAAGTTGCCTTGTGGGGTTATTGTACCTTGTACTTTGTTATAATATTTTAGGTAATGTGTATTCTATTTTCCATGGTTATTATTAAATCCACTCTCTATTTATTTTATTTGTGCAATTTATGTATATTGGTTAGTATATTTAATATTATTATTGAGTGTGTAGGTATTAATGAATAAGTAGTTAAGTGCTTATTATTATTCTCAAATTATGTTGATTAGTCACGGACACTACTATAATAATATGAGATAAATAATATTGAAAAATTTAATTTCTCTCACTTTAAAGACTACTCTTCATAAATGATTTATTATTATTAATCATCTATGATTTAATAATAAATAATTATATAATAGATAATTAACTCATACTACTAATAATAAATAAGGGTGAAATACACAGATAAATATTATAGGCCGAATCTGAGATTATCAATAATATGCTTCAGATCTTGGTTTATAGGAATCATAAGTTCTCCACGGAACCTTTAATATTTGGAGTATATTATAAACATTTTTTCACATCACTCATCTTATAATATATATATATATTCTTATACATTTTAATTTATTTATAGATAGTTTCCTTTATTATAATCATAAGGTAATTATGAAAAAACCTATAATTTAGCATATATTAGAGAGGTCTCACATATATTATATATATATATATTATATATATAATGTAACTTTCAATAAAACTAAATTGAAAACCTTTAGATTACATTTTATTACTTTGCGTTTATAACTGGATACAGTAAATAAATCATCCACTATTAGAATTATTGAAATAATAATACACATTTGTAAAATAATAGCATAAGCAAATCATATAAAGTACTCATTTATTTGGATAATAAGAATATTCACAATATACCTTATATATTAGTATTACTAGATAGAGATAGAGTAAGGGATGCTTTAGTCTCAATTGTGCATTTTTTACAACTGCAAAATTGGACGCCACTGATTAGAGTATAATATATATTAGACTAGTAATGGGATAGTATTAAATATAGTACATATATTTTAGAGATAATTATATTACTTATTTAATAGAATTGTTTATCCTTAGACACAAATAAAAGCACGGTAGTTATGAAGGAAAATCTTAATTATTAATAAATAAATTACCATCTACTAAAAGTCGACACACACATAATTTATGGATTTAAGATTATATAGGAGTTGACATACCATTTTCACCGATAGTCTTTTCATAATATAGTCTCTGTATCAAGCCATATAGAGAAAAAAAATTAAACAAAAAACGAAGAGCCATGCTGATCGAGTAGTATAGACAACACCGGGTTTATAACAATTATTAATCCTTGGTTGGCAGCTTCATTTTTTTATCAACTTTTATTTTTGATAATTCGGATTTTTTTAAAACTAAACTATATACATAAATTTTATACCTTAATCGCCTCTTTTCCTTGTTATATATTGATTAAATATTTTGTTTAAATATTAAAAGAATATATGTTTTTATAAGAACTTTCTTATTGTTAAATAGTATTGGTTAGGCAGGGAATATTGGGAGGAAATTCTCTAGGGTGAAGCTAACCAATAGGAGTATTTTTTGTTATGATGTAATCATTTGGGGACCTTATATATATCGCCCTTCAAATATAAATCATTATTTAGAAAACCGTTTTTAAAGTGACCATCATAATTTGGTACGGACCGGTACACTTCTTGGGCTCCGTGTTTTGGTTCCTCTACCCATATGAATTTTTTTCATTTTTATAATAGAAATAATATGTAGGATATGTATTTTTAATGAAAATATGAATCGGGTTCTTAGTATTTTCAAGATATGGATTGAGCTAATTAAATTTTAAGTTATTATCGTACACTCATTATTAGTATTCTTCAAACAAGATGTGAAATTTAGCATGGGTTTTTTAGGTGAATATTTTGGTGGGCGGGCTGATTGTGCCTATAAGTGCTAACTAATATATTCACTATCATCGAAAATATCAGGTTACAACACTGATGGACAATGGTCTATAAATATTCAAAGATATCAAAGGAATTAATTCATGTCAAGAAACCAGGAGAATAGTGAGTTAGAAGGGCGCTAAAACAGGAGCATGATAATTTTTCATGGTATTGTAAACCACATGAGTTGATTACCAAATTATGGTTATAAATACACTTTTCCCAATCAATTAATTTTCGAAAGGTTCAGAAAGATTGAAAATTTTTCCTCCTGTGTTTATACCTCCATCTATGTTGGATGTTATAACAAATAAGATCATATCGACTAGTTGCCCGAGGTATTGGACAAATGAAACCTGGTACTGGTATCGAAGAGAAGTGTGGGATAGGTTATAGTATCTGACCATATTCGCTTTGTTATAATAGTATTTGATTATTTATATATTATTCTCACATATATAATACAGTATGACAGTTTAAAATTAAATTAATACTTATTTATATCTATATATATAATATATATATTACTAAGTATTTGTATATAATTCATAGGAGAGTGATAAGTAATACTAACTATATATTTTTAATTTTATTAAAAATTCTTGCAGCCATAATTGATCTGATCTTTCATAGTACAAATCTATATATACTTATATATATTATATTAATATAATAATAATATTATATAGTATATTTTTAATTCTAATATAATATATAAAATACCTATATAAAATATAATATATTAGATATATATATATTATATAATAAATATATAATAAATATAGTATATATATGATATATATAGATATATGGACATTATATTTTTTTGTAATATAAAAAAAGCTACTAGAAATGCACATGGTTGAACACAATAGGCATTTCTCTGTTATACATTATTTCACCGCTGGATTTAACATTAAAACATCTATTAGTGCTTGATTTTTGATCCAACCGGAGTTGATTAATTTAGGTTGGTTTTAGGTTAGGTTCGAGGGTTATAAGGCCCTTTTAAGCGTTACCCCTATTTAGCTCTACATTTCGTATTTTGACCGGTAATATGCAAGTCATTCTTTATAGGGGTTTAAGGGCCTAATTATTATTGGAATGATGTGGGACTGAGAATATTATACAATCGGTGTGGTTATTCAATATTTATTTTTCCGGTTCACTGAACGAACTAACAGACCTCATATTTGTTGATACGACGAGTTATTAGCACATAACTCTTACAAGGTTATTCATATTATACATCTTATATATTATTTCTGATTAGAATTAACCTGTTAACCAGGAGTAAGTTGTATTATAGGTTATAATTGGTGACTATATATATATTCAAGCGGGAAGTAACTATTCCGGTTTCCTGGAATAATAAATAGACTACTAACTGGCCAAGTAATAGTTATTCACTACATGCTACAGAATATACCTTCATTATGAAAGAATTATGCTATTTATACTGTTCATAGCATATTTATTTCAGTACATTATAATTATTAGATTTATATTTATCTACAACGTGATTATCAATTTAACTGAATCTCTGTGGATAATTAATAATGTCCATGTGTTAATTAAAGAGAATGATTATTATTATATATATATATAATTATATTTATATATTAATAATAATATATATATATATATAGTCAAATATAAAATAGCGCCTATATAAATATATATACTATAATATATATATATATATATATACATAGTTATAAGTATATTCTTAGCTTATGATAGATACACAAGTGTTAAAATATATATATACATAGAAAAGTATAAATATTATATACCTAATATATATAATATGAGAATACGTTTCTCGCGAATTTCACCATTGGCAAAGAAACATAAATTCGTAAAAAGGTTGGTGAACTGGATATACTTTCATGGAAATCCTATAGCTGAAGAGGGTTAATACTTCTTGTGGAGAATAAGCCTTATTGGAACAAAGATGACGCAGAACGTGTACTGCATTAACCATGTATCCCTCCGAGGAATCCGCCTTTAGCCTGATCTGTCTGGTAATGGTTACATCATTACTACATATTCCGTTGAATGCTTAGTTTTGGTCCGCATTTCAAATGCGCAGGTGATTTTTAGATAGAGAGGAACAATATTTAACATGCCTTCTTTCATTTTTATTATCTTGTTGAATGGGTTGGTTTATCAACCCTTAACTGGAATAAAAGAGTAATCACCTTCGATGTTCTATTTCTACCCCGCTGTCCGCTACTAAGATAAAAAACATCTCTATTAGAAGTACTATAAATTACTGTTCCAAACTATAAGGATATTAGGAAAGAGACCCGTAGCACTGGTGGAAATTATATAAAATAGCGTTCCGTTTTGAAAATTCATACCTGGAGTGGCCAGTCTATTTGGTAAAAATGCAACATTGAGAAAAGGTATTAATCTAATAGAAGAAGACTTTTATCATCGGCAAAGGGGAGACATAGTCTGATCCGCACGTGTGAGGGATGGCTTAACCTAGAGATAAGAATGCATATGTAACTAGTGTTGGGTGTTCCGACTTCATGGTCAATATACATTATCTCTAATACTGGCAATCCTTTAAAATAGTTTTAAATGTTTTATATTTATAGAGAAAAACAGCGTCCATAGTGTGGTAGGATTGAAATGAGGGTTGAGAGGCGTACTTTTATTTGTTGGCTCTAGAATGCAACGAGCTTATGGTGTTCAGGATTCATTGCCTACGTGGCTCATTGAAGAGTTGCTAACACGATCACGCTTTTGAGGCGTAGCGAGGAAGCTATAGTAGGGAAAAAAGCGTAAAGGGTGGTTAATTAAAATTTTTTCTGCATTAATGATACTTGCACGTTAATCGCCAAAGCGGAGAGTGCAAGTATCCTAAACGAGACAGCAGACGCCTTCCCCCCTACAAAATGTTTAAATTTTGACGTGCTTACGTAATATTTATAAAAGGCATGGTAGGTGCCAAGGTTTATAAAGAGAAAAGAAAAATGATAGATTGAGAGGCGCTAAGCGCACAAATGAAGTTTTTAAGCACAAAACATTAAAATCAAAGAAGTAAAACCCCACGGAAAATAAAGAAAAGAAAAGAGGAGTGCGGCAGGGGCTGAGCCTCTTCATTTGGTATCAGGCATACAAAAAGGAATTGGGCAACTTAGCAAAACGTCTTAGATACGTAAAAAACCGCAAAAGAAAAAGCAGAAAGCGGTAAAACAATAAAGGATATTAGAATATTTCATATGGAACGTTCAAAAACTATTTTAAAAAGAAAAGCAAAATCTCCATTACATAAAATAACCCTTACTTACGCAAGCTACAAGTCATTATTTCATTAGTTTAGTATCACATATAAAATGCTAAAAGTTTTACTTTTTTACAAGGTTAACTTAAAAGGCGTCGCCTTGAAGAATCTCGTGTAATATTATTCAGACATAGAAATTTAATAAATTCTAGAAACGATTTATTATTGTTTCCACCTAATAAACATTATTTTGCTTAATTTCAAACAAATGATTTTGTTTTTCTCAACAAAAGAATATTTTTATATTGCGGGGGGAGATGAGAGACAGATTCAGGTATATCACTTGGCTTAGGTCTTTTGTTTTATTTTTTATATTTTAAATGGAACAAGAAGAGGGTATATTGCTGTATAGATAGTACCTTATAATTCGGACTTTCGACTGGTTATTATAGTTACCCAATTAAACTATATATTAGAAATAAATCGGATCAATAATAAAAAAGTTAGTAACATAATAATAAAGACAATCCTTTAGATTTTATTTAAAAATTAGATCATAAATAAATTAAAAAGGGTAGAATTCACAACTATATATATATATATTATAGGTTACACCCACTCACAGGCAGAGCCCTTTTCAAGCAGGGGGCAGAATAATAAAATAAAAAATAAATAAACAACAAAATTACAAAATGGAGAACACACCCCAAATTATCATTCATAGTACAAAATCTGCTAATAATTTCTTGGAAGGTGAACCCACGCCAATTGCAGACTGGAGGACTGATGACGCAGGGGATATATTAGTAACAGCAAGAAAAACAGATGAAAGCAGAGAGTTCCACAGAAAAGAGGTGGCTGGGAAGAAGGAAGCACCAACAACGAACAAACCTAGAGTTTCCAATATTCTCACAGAATGAGAAAGCAGGGCACCCCTTGGTGCTACGAGTGGCGACGCAGGTTGGTGGTGGAAATACGAAGAGGGTCACACATGCGGTTTCTCGAGCACCTGTCCGTTTAGTAACAGCCTTAACATAAGCTAAAAGAAAGAAGAGCACCAATGCACTCGGTTAGTGATAGAGGGTCAAAGGAGTCTATAGAAAGTAGGGGACAGTTGGATTAAACTTTAGCCTTTATAAGACTAAACTTATCCGCAAACCACGTATAGGGCGGAACTGGAGCCCCCCCAATCATAAAAGCGGGAAAAAGTTACTGAAAACTCAAATGTCAAAGAGCTGATAAGACCCTTTAATATAATTTTTGGGCCAACTGGTTCGGATAAAGAAATATAAAATTTACACAACCTGAACAGAACACACAGCTTTTTGAGGCACCGTTAACAAACCTTTGTGTATGGTGGGCGGTTTAAAAAAGAGAGTTTATGTTAAGGTTCAGAGGGATTAGTTAACCCAAGAACGAAGTTTATGATTGTTCTTACAGGTGAGACGGAGAGCCGTCGAAGAAGATAGAAAAGTTGAGAGGAAGATGCTTGAAAGAATGTATCAAATTAGTTTTTAAGAGTGAACTTCCCCAAGGTTGGGTGACCCCCACCTGGAAAAATCATCCAGATTAAAGCAAGAAATATAAATCGGAAGATGAACACGAGAAGCAACTCTAGAAAGACGAAGAGGGAGCAGAATTATTAAAGCCTAAAAAAAATGTTGAATATTATAGTATCCATCAGATACAGTAATGTACAAGGTTAGATGAACAGCTAGGAAGATCGTTAATGAAGATGATGATAAAAGTTGTGAGATAAACACAATCTTGCGGAAATAATACAGTTAAACAGAGAAGGAAGAAGAGGTCCCGCTACATCCACAACTTGGCATTTATGGACGATCTGAAGAGAAAATTAGACAAAAGTTAGCTAGAAGAGAAGGAGGAAGCCCCAGAAGAAAAGGAAGCTTAAGAGAGGTAGTGACGCATGCCATAATCGGTCAAGGCTTTTGGGATTTGTTAAATGCCATAAAGATGAATGATGAAAGGTATCTTCATGGCGGCCAGACATTAGTCGATCAGTGAGATAGCGAAAGAAAAGATTTAGATATGCATAGCGAGATGAGGGGGCTGCTTAGCACGTAATAAAGTCAAAAGCCATACTGGGGATATGCCATGAGGGAAATAAATTCCCAAAAATGAATTATTTCCAGTGGAGTATTGACCGAGTTTGAAATTGGGCAGTTTTCAAAGATTTTTACGACAGAAGACAAGTGAAGAAGCTATCAGGTTGATAGTTAGATAGGGATCAAGAGTCCGTCTACCCTTCTTCCTGGGATCGGCTGAATCTATGCGCTCTGCTTCTCTCTCAGAAAACGAGTTGGAAACGACGCCACCATCTTCACGCCAAAAGTGAGTTAGAGACGAACGAGGAACAAGGCGTCAGCTCGGAAAGCACACTCCCTCAGAACCAAAGGAAGAATGCGTCACAACGAAGCCCACTAGCCTTCCCCAAACAGTTCAAAAAGAATTTATTAGGATCTCATGCACCTTTTCATGTGGTATATAAAAATATAAAAATTAAATAATTCCATATATTATTATATTATTATATTTATATTTTATACTAACCAAATTATTATATATAATAATATATAGTACTAGGCAAAGCGTCATAATAATATAACTTAATATAACTTAATAATTATATATTTATATATTACCATATATATTAATATAAGATATATTTCGGTATTATATATTATGTTATCCATCTATATCAATATAATATATATATTAGAATTCACTATATTATTATTTTTATATATATATATTGTTTTTTTTTATTTATTTTTTAAAATCTATATATATAAATATATCTGCTCTCAATTTTAAATATTATATCTATATAGTAAATCTTATATATAATATAATATAGTTTATATATTATATCTTTATAATATATATATATATATATATATATTGTACCTTCTCACTCCCCTGATCACTCTCTTCAAGATGTGCCACTATCCTGTCCTTAGCTAAAAGGATCCCTACCCTAAACGCCGTCTCCGGCCTTCCTCCATCAAGATCGCTTTGGGTTTTAATTCCCCAAGTTGTTTTCTGAGAATGATGGTTAAGATGGGTACAAGTCCTAAGAAGCAATGATCACAACAGTTTTCCGGGGCCTGGTTTGCATCTTAGTGCATATATTTGAGGGTTAGTATATTGGTTGAAGTTGAATCTATTCCTGTAGTGTTGCAAGTTTGGGTGTTGTTCCAGCATCTCAATTTGGCTAAAAGAATGGCCTGGACTGGTTTTATAGGAAGGGAGGGGGGGTTTAAACTTCTGATGGCTATTCTGGTGGGTTTATCATTTAGTAATATTGTTTGGTTGATCTAATTCTTAAATATTGTTCTGATTAGGTGAGTGTGTATTTTGTTTGGAATATGAGATGTTGAGATGTTTTGTGGGAGTTGCATATTACTTAGGATTTGTTTGTTAGATAATTGGGCTTGGGGAAGAAAGGAGGCTTGTTTTAGTCTGGTGATTAGCGGGGGTAGCAGAGTGCAGTGGTGACAGGAGTGTTGTGGTGATATTTGGTTTAA